>JAUELF010012275.1:0-17987 GCA_031471495.1 Clinocardium nuttallii
TTGTCAAATTTAACTCGTGATTTAATATTTAAATAAAGAGATTTTATAAGTTGTAGTATTTTGCCTGATACACCATATTTGATAAGTTTATAGAATATATTCTCTTTAACAAGTAAATCAAAGGCTTTTGTAAAATCGAGAAAACAGACATCTAATTTCTTATTTTCATTGATACATTTGTTAATTAGCCCGTGGAGGACGAAGATGTTATCGTTTGTACCCATATTCTTTCGAAAACCTGCTAGAGCCTCAATAAATATGTGATAATCCGCCGGCTACTGAGTCGGGTTATTCCCCTGTAGTGTTCGGGCTTGTTTGCGTCTCCTTTTTTAAATAGAGGTACAATATAGCATTCAGTCCATTTTGAGGGGAAGTATCCAATATCTTATTAAAATTCATTTAAAACATTATCTGGCCCGCCCGACCGATTCTTCTGTAAGTCTTTACACGCCCTGATGATTTCTAACGAAGAAATAGGTAAGTTCAGCTCATCGAACATTACCTGTATATCTGCGTCATCATCCGGTTGGTAAAATCCGGAGTCGGTATTATTTACAGCTTTAAAATACTGCTCGAAAATCGATATATTTATTTGACATTTCGGCTGAGGTTTACCGCCTGTATATGCCGATTTTAGTAAGTTCCAGTACCCTTTTGCATGTGTGTACCTAAGCGTTTCAAGTTGTTTTTGTTTGAAAAAAACCATATTCTCTTCTATTCTTCTTAATGGTTTCTTTATGTATTTTCGTGACTTCAATAAAATGTTCTCTATTCTGCGACGAATCAGATCGTCTGAAGGATGTTAAATCTTTATAGACTCAGATCTTGACTGGCGACACTCGTTATCAAACCAAGGTTTGCCATTTTCTTCAAATTGTTTTTGTTGTTATCGTTGTTTTTTATGCCTATATGTGTTTACACAATTGGTCGCAAACGCCATCTATAAATGAGTTAAATGCGTTCAAATTATTATCTAAAGTTGATTCAGTCGACACGTCATTTAATCGGTAATCAACTGTTCTACTTTGCATTGGCTATCGTCAGACGCAAGTTTATCGATGAACTGTGTTTGTATGTTATTATCCCATGTTTACTTAAACCTAGCTGCGGCATCGGAAACAGGGATGGTTTTATCGGTTATATTACTGTTATCTTTTGTATCGGTACTCTGTAATGAAAACTATATTGCACAGTGGTCGGACATTATATTAGGTGAAGTCACGCTAAAATCTGTAAACAGTGGGAAAAGTGCAGGATCACAAATAATATAATCAACTACGCTGCTGCCTTTTTTAGTGACACAAGTGAATTGTCCTACCTGACTATCTTGGGCAACTCTACCATTAGCTATTCTTAAACCCGTCGATTTGCAAACATTTAATAACTGTTTTCCGTTTTCGTTTATACTACGGTCTTTACTGTTACGAGTTGTGACATTTTCTAGTATTTCATATTCGGGTATCATGTTTAATTGATACATGTAGTTGTCATCGATAACATCCTTCTAATTCCCAACTCTACTGTTTAGATCGCCACATATCATATAATAACAATTATTTTCGTATATAGTGTTGAATGATAAAATATCATCAATGATGCAGTCATAGGTGTTTGAATCGAGTTTAACCAAATAATATTATCTGCATTTATTTGCAAAAAAGAAACAGAACATGCTATTTTTTCTGATATATATGCTTTTATGCCCCCATTATCTCGGTTTGCTCTGTTATATTTTCTGTGTAAAACATTATGTTTGAAACCTTTAACACTAAAGTCTATATCATCATTTAACCAAGTTTCCGTAAGTTGTACAATATCATTTTTTTGAAAAAGAATACCAACTTCGTCACATTCCAGTTTGTTATACGTTTTACTTTTTAATCCTTGTATATTTAATAAACAAAACTTAATTTCGCATTTATTCGTGATTTCCTATATTTGGCTGCATGTTAGGCGAGGAGAAATGTTGACTGGAATTCTTGCACTTGATCACGGAGACAAACTCAGATCAATGCGCTCATCCATTGCTGCAGAGCGCACGTGCCCCTAGTATGCCCCACGATTATATCAAACAACGGTACTTTCGTCCCGTAATAATCATGTGTCTTGTAAAGAGTGACAATCCTCAATGGGTGTTTGTTGTGGGTTTTTGCATGCAACGGTTTCTGGCCCGCCCCACTCCTGTTTACCTTTTGATAAACACGAGATGGTGGCGGTTGGGATCCGCTCAGATAAGTAACACTCTTGTTGGTAGTTGTTCTACTTATAGGCAATTCGGATTTTTAAATGCTATTTTAGCACAAGTTTGATTAGCTTTAGTTTGTTGGTCACGGTTCTCACTAACCCTTGACCCACGCTGAACACTGTTAACTCTTTCATTCACTGTATTACTCTTCTTCTTTGAAATTTGGTTTGATGATATATGTTCATTTTGCTGCAATTGATTGCTATCTTCGTTATACTTACCGAGGACGAAAGGTTGAGAGCGAACAAAGCGGACTACAAACACGTTTACTCTAACAACAGACACCTTTTACTGTATTTAAAGATTGTATGTTAATGTTATAATGCAACACAATATGTTTATTGTAATTTTCTATATCCATCTTTACTACAAATACCACAAGAAAGGTGTACAGTACTTACCAACTCGTTCAGCTAAGGGTTTTAATATCTGCTAGTGTGTGTATTGAAGATTACAAAATGGATATCTATAAACCCTTTCCCAGGCATATGAACTTTCTTTAGCATCTTCAGAGCACGACGTTTGAAGATAAAATAATTTGACAAAAAATAGAAATTGCTCAGCATTTATACCGTTATTTAAAGAGATTATTTTCTATTATTTCTATTTGTCGTCAATAGACGTTTAACCCCAGTTTTGACCTAGATGTCAAAACAGATTATCTAGATTATAGACCAATCAAATGTTGTATTTGATGATTAATTGATTAATTTGGGTTTACGCCGTTTTTAACTTTTCTCAGTCATATTTACGGCGGCAGTTCATCTGCTCATGTGTTTCCTAGTTTTCTCATACCAGTACACCAGACAACAATCTTCCCAAGCAACTGGCTGCTTTTCCACGTAGACTTAGCCCATTGATGAAATACAAATGCAACACAAATGACGCATGTCGCATTGACATTTATCAAACGTCGAAAGAAAGTTGGCCGAGCCGGGATTCAAACTCATAACACCTGGATTGACAGCCCGCATCGCTAACGACTGAGCTCCCGGGCTCGGCTGTATTAAATGAATAATGTCCAAACAAATTGTTTATAGTTCGGTTGGCGATCCTATGAGAGGCACTAATAAGGTGAAGTTTTAAAATCAAATGTTCTGCATATTAACCTTCCATCGTTAAATTTAATAAATAAATTAGTGTGCAAAAACCAGTGAAGACATATGAAATATAATATTGAAGAGCAAAATGTAAATTAATTTTGAAACATTTTAAGTTTTCAGTTATTTATCGTCAATTGAAACTTATACATCCCATTGGGAGACTCGCGTGATCTCCAGTCACGTGACGTATTGTTGGTTAGAGTTTTCTCATATTAATCGGAGTTTATCTTTTTTAAAGATATTTCTTGTTTGACTAAGCGTGTTTTTTAAGTTTTCTGCTTCAGATTTGTTGAATATGTTATGGGGTTAATAGAGATTATCTATATCAAATATATGAATTGGCCATATTGCGTGTTCAAGAGCGTGACATTAATACATAACATAACCCAAAACCTGTAATTTGTGCTATTGTCATACATGTACCTGGTTTTTATCTCGTTCCGAGCCGAGTTTCCTCAAGTATACTCTTTCAAATCGGGTGAATCTGTTTTTTTTTTATTTGGCAAGAACTTTTGAATATTTTGATACAGCTCGTTAATGTGTCGTAAGAACGTTTAAACTACGTTGCACTACTTTAAGGCTTGTCAGAATGTCGTATGTCGGACCTAGCAGGTGTTCTTATATGTACTTCAATCTAGATATCTGTAGCTTAACATTCTGTTTCGTAACAGAAGCGTACTGCTATGCACTGTTACGTAAAGTAGCGTACCTATTAAACTAATAGGTCGTACAGTTACATAGCTTACCGTGATAGGGACCTATAGAAAGATCCGCACTAAAGCGTACTTTAACGTATCGTAATGTAGCAAATACCATACTTGAGCGTACTTAACTCTTCCCGGCCGTGAAACTTGTAGTAAGTTGGTTTTGTGGCGATTATTTAAGTACGTTAGAGAACGATAGAGTACGTTTTGAGTACATGTGAGTACGTTTAGAGGTATGTTAGACTACCTAAGACTTTTATTCAGTACGTTAGCATCGTTTCTTGCCTATAACGTACCGCTCTTTTGAACCTTTCTTACTATTAAATCGGAAATAACGCCTCCCCAAAGTGAATACAAATCACGGACAACTACGGTACGGTACGGATGCCGATACGTTCTATTACGTCCAGCCGCCACTTCGTTCAACCACGTCCATAAACGGCTATGTGACCCCCCTATTTAAAGCCGTAATATTGTCATTGACGTTGAAAGGGTTTATCATGTATCAACTGAGTGTTATTTTCCCAACATGTTAAATAAGCAACGCCTCAAGTCATATCAGGTCAATATTGTAGAGCAACGCAACCTTTTCAATACTCTACAGTGACAGTTAAACGAAATATTTTCAAGAATAAGATTGAGTGATTCCCTTTAAAACGGGAATGTACAACAAACGGGCGCCACGTTATTTTCATCAATGTCCCAAAACTTAGTAATAAGCTACATATTGGTCCTTGTTGTTTTATATGCGTTTATGTCACGGACACCTATTGAATGTGTGATGTTAAATTTAGTAATGATGTTATAACTGTCAAATTAGGTGGGCGATGATAACGATTTTCGGGTACTGTACTCGGCGAGAATAGGTAGACATGACATCCTCTTGAATATTTATTTCTGGTCTATGGCTCTTGACCGAAAGATATATTCCTAATCCTCGGTTAAGTTGCACTTCTCATTAGTTGCCTATGAATATATCATGGTAAATCGGATAGTGTTGTAATAAATGTCAATATCAATTGGGCAATAATAGCACCATTAAGTCATTGTACGCGAGCGAGAAATAGGTACATAGGATACCCTCTAGAAAGTGTATATATTAGTCGATGGCTTTTGACCGATTGATATATTCTCCTTATCCTCGGTTAAGTTCCACTTCTAATTAGCTAAAACAGATCGGATTTTTAGGCCGGGTTAACTTACCCAGGTAAACCTTATTTACCCAGATCGACTAGGACATGCGATAACTCCCGACCGGTTTATTGGTTTCAATGTTTCTCTATCCAAGTCTTCTGCCATTTTGCCAGACAGAAGTGTACATGTTTTTCCCCGACCATAATAGCTTGTGAAGTATGTTGACAGTGATTTAGTCCGAGTAGGTTTCCTCTTTTCGGAACGAACGCAATTAGACTAAACTCGAGTCAACGCGTGTAAACGTTTGGGACTAATGTCGATGAGGCTCAGTGTGGTTTGTATTAATCTAGGCAAAATTGTAAACAACAGGCGAACTTCGATTTCAGTATAATCCTTAGCACTTACATTGAACTTACCAATGACGCACACACAATCGTCAATTTGAATAGATATAAAACATACCAACATATTTATGTTATCGTCAGTTCAATTTACAAGGATACTAACAATGTATATATTTATCTATATGTACACACAACTACTGATTCTGTTTGATAACTCATGCTGTTTGCATCCAGGGCGAATGGATATACTCGCAATAATCAAAACTATTTCGACGGTAAAGGAAGCAACACGATAGACATGTAACTTTAATTTACACATTAACTATTTATTTCAGTTGTTATATTTATTTAACGAGTACTCTATTTTACTTGTCCAAACAGAACAACGATTCAATTCGTTTGACCGACATAAATGTTAAGAGATGTATTGTTCTACAGAAGCTTTTAGATACATACATTGTTTTTAACATATACAAAATAGGGATTTCACTCGTAGTCAATAGTTCATAGATTTCGATTTTAATTGAAAGATATCTAAAACGCCAATCTACTTCCTCGGGTAAAAGGAATACACTGCCTACATGAACATGAGTGAGGAATCCTAATAAGTGCTAATTCATACGACACGGAATTGTTTTATTTGTACTCTTAAAACAATTCATAAAACATATGTTAACTAACTCATTGTTTTCCCTTATAAACCTTTATGAGGTGATACTTCATCTTAATAAGGCTGTAGTATGAAAAAGCTTTTTATATTATAATTATTTAAACAATGCAAATTTGAAGCACATATACACCCTATGTGTGTTTTTCTAGTGTTAAAAGCATTATAAAGTTATAGTGTTAATTGGATATAGATAATTTCAGGTATGGCATAGAAAACTAACATTCTCTTACTTGCTAAGAGTGAATACCCTGATCTAACTGCATAAGCACCTTATAGACATAGACATAATATATTTCAAATATTCAGGCCACCGGCCAGAAATACAATATCCAGCAGTATACTACAATAAATGTGCTGAAATATTTGCGAATCACAGAATCGGTGTCTATATGGTGCTGAACTCAAGATGGAAATCCACATTTCTAATTGTTGTATATTCTGTAAATACTTCTTAAAGTGACAACAAAGTGATAATGATTATTGACCCTGTACTGTGAAACCTTTACAATGTGGGTAACCATAGTTGATAAATCTGCATTTGAAATCGAAACAAACTGTTTGATTACATAGGTATTGATTACGTTGAAAATGCGGTTTGGAAATTTGAACTAAAACATGATCGAAATGTAACGACCACAGTCTTCATCACAAAATGAACAGTATACTATAATAAACCTTCAAAACTATTTTGTCGGTCAATATTGACAAAAACGTAAATTTCAAGTCAGGAACATGTTAAAAACTAGGTATGCTTACCCAGTAGAAATGAAGCATAAACGTTTACAATTTAAATGTTTTACTTTAATCCCAGAATTATAATTTTACATTTAAACAGTTTTAAAAACATGTTAATAATATCTAACTTTTGTGCAGTTCAGCATATTTAAGGGATTTTTTTTTATTGATTGCTTAAAAAGAAAAATGGAAAGGACATTCTTTAAATCATCCGGATATTATGACTAGTATTATAATATAGGCAGACATTATATTACTTAAGTGAAATAACTCAATACTGAAAAAACACCTCTTTTTGTGCAGACCTATTATTATCTAAATTTAACATTTGTTAAAGGGTATGTATGAACTGGCATTTCGAGGAACGGCTCTTTTATATTCAATAACTAATTTAAATGTATGATTACGTTCTCTCACTGTAGGTCCGACGGTGCCAATTAGACACATCTTCCTATCAACCTTGTTTAATTTGAATTTATATTTTGTTATATACCATCAGTCATTCTAAAAATAGCTATTTCCTTAGAAACAAACTGAGCCACGGTTTGTAATAGTTTATTTCGATTCTAACATGAATCGACACCTTAATAAAAGGAAATAAATGAATGCACTTTTTAGCAAACCAGTTTACCCATCAGTTTCACATGTGTGCTATTTCTTCAATTGTGACTACCCACTGCATTATACGCATAACTGCAGAAAAAAAGGAAAAAGGGGCCTCAGCAACAATACAATGTAATGCTATTTAATTAATTATTCAGTTTTCATTGTACTACACATGTTAGCAATATGTTTTGACATTGACAAAAACATATCAAATACAAAAGGTCTGTGCTGACTTGTTATACAAATATAACTTGAATGCACGTCATGCGTGTATATTTATTGAGTCAGCCATTGAAGACGACGTTGTTACTATACACGTATAACTATATCTCTATTCTCTCATTTAAGGTCGGACAATTGCCAATCTTTTGAGTGGTAAACATTTTTACATTATCTCTTGTTTTAGTTAAACGGTATATTGGAAGAAGGCATTATAAATAGCAATTCTCAATACTTACTCCTTGTATACTTATCCAGTATTTGCTTTGGACGATTCTCAAAACGGGATTCAAGGTACTGTACTTTAAACAACATTCATTTCGAGCAACTGGATGTTTTTACACATAGACTGCTATTCCATTAGTGGGAGACAAATGGCGCTTGTCACAATGACCGTTGTCAAACTTCGGAAAAAATGTTGGCCGAGCTGGGGTTCGAACTCACAACCCTTGTACTGACAGCCCGTTGTCGCTACCGACTGATATACTCTGGTTTGGCCAAAGACACTAACAGCAATTAGGGTGTGATCAGAGGAGAAAATTTGTAGATAATGCAAGTTGGAAACCGTTTTTTCAAATAGACCCATATTCATAAATAATTAGTGAAAACAAAGACATGGGTTGATACAATAAGTAACGTAAAGGACTTCATGATAATCTACACTTTATTACAATTAAATGATGGTAACACATTGTTCAAAATACAAAGAAAGTCCAGTTGTTAATTGTATTTCTAACTGTAGTTGAAATATTAAGCTTTCAGAATATGTATGTTTTGTTTATGTTCCAAATGTGGCTTCAAAGTTTTATTTGCTACAAAATGTATTTCTATGGGTGATATTTTAACCAGATAACAGGTGTACAGGTAGAGTTGCTTATCCCTTTTATCTACGTCCCTGATCCGAATGATGTTTCTACTATGCTTACGCTGACTATAGTTTGACCTATATATTCTTTATTTATTTAGGTGTGACAACGATGACTGCTATCCTGTTTCTATTTTAGTTTTGGTTGTGATCGAGATTGCAGTGCGTATTATTTTTATATGTATTAATCTCATTAACTACCATATGTTTATACAGCATTGTTGTTTTATTTGTTCAAGTGTAACGGCGCTCTCAATTTTTCAGATATCTCAAGGTGTTTCCTAGGGTAGTAACCAGTACTGCTGGCCCATTTCCCTTGACACCAGGCAGTCAATCGTTATTATAACCAATATTAAGTTGTAATATCTAATAAATTGATCGTAATAGCGAGTAGAATGTTTGTTAGGTATCCCGTAAACGTTTGAAATGCAAAGAAATCTAGCATTTCAAACCCATTTCAAACATTCAACATTCTGGTCCCAACGCCTTCATTTCTAGGCTATTACAACAGATCGTAATATATCTGTGTTCAACGATTTCTCTATAGATTAACTCGGATAAAAAATTACTAACCTATGTTTGAAATTGTCTAAATATTTTTCATTGTTACACAGGTTATAGGAGGTGTTTATTTTGTTTTCAACCGGAAGATAAAAGAGTTGAAACGCATCATATCCGAGTTAAACAAACAAGTTTACCGCAATAATATCGGAAAAGGCAACGGATCCCTGTCAATCTTGGTAAATCGTCACTGTTATATTATGTATCTTATTCCTTTTTTGAACATTTGTTATCGCTTTGCCAATGGCAGTTTAATAGAGATTAATAGCCTAGATGTATATGTTGCCAAATAATCTAGAAATGTAGTCTAAATAAGGTTTGTCAATTTATCATGTGCGGTCCTGTTTCGGACAATTAATTAAACTACAAATTAGTTACAAATTCCAAAACGTGTTAACCCTTTCCTAACACAGACGTGTTTTGACTGTATGTGTTGTATCGGTCTGTAACGCTTGGAGGCAAAACCCGGCGTCCAGCCAGCTGTCTTCCTAAATGTGCACTCGTCTTCCGTTATGATTTTCATTTATTAGTCAAAACGTTGTGTTTGTTTGGCAGATTTATTTCAAAGTGGTCATATTTACACTGTCAGTCCTTGTGATCGGGATAAAGCAAAATATTTGGTACATATCTTAGTTCTGTCTATTTTAATAATCTCCATTTTAAAGTTGTCGGATGCTTTTAAAAAAAGACGAGCTATTGTCGTCACTTGATCGTCGTCGTCGGTGTCGTCGTCTGCGTCGCTGTCGAAGTTAGTTAAGTTTTGCATTTAGGTCACTTTCATTGAAACTATCAAACTTAATACTTAGAAAACTTGTTCATCTAATACCCTGTAAGTGTGGCCTGTGGTTTTGGGTTTAAAATACATAAAGTTTTATGTATTTTAATTGATCCTGGGAATTGGACATGTAGTCGGTTAAGTTTTGAGTTTATGTCACTTACATGTTGAAAAACCGTTAATTTCGATGTATTTTGGTCGATTTTGAAAATTGGACATAGTTGGTTAAGACAAGCGTTTAGGTCACTTATATGGAAACTGTCAAACCTAATACTTTGAAACTTGGAACACTTGGAAAACATGTTTATCTCATACCCTTCTTCAAATTGTATGCTAAAGATGCTAAAGTGTGGCCTTTTGCGTAAAATACATCAATTTTGATGTGCATTTGTTAATTTTGAGAATTGGACACAATTGGTTAAGTTTTGCAGTTTAAGTTACTAACATGGAAAACTAAACTTTCAAACCTATTGAATGATGAAGATGCTGAACGGGCCTGTGGTTTTTAGTAAAACACATAAAAGTTGATGCATTTTGGTCAATTTTGAGAATTGGACATAGTTGGTTAAGTTGTGTGTTTCGGTCATTTACATGTAAACTATCAAATCTATTACTTTTAAACTTGGAAAACTTGTTAATCTAATAACCTTCTCACAGTGTATGATATTGATTGTGACCGGGCCTGTGTTTTTGGCTATTTTTGGTCGATATTTGAGATTTGGACTAGTTTCTTTACTTTTTGTTACATTGATTTCAATTGTTCCCATACAACCAAAAGATAATGTTAGTCAGCATTCTATGAATATGTTCAATCGGATTGTGTTTTAGGGGTCACGGTCACTGTTACTAAGAAATGACAATTGACTTAATGTAAGCATCTTTTGTTTGTAGTAAGTATTTATTTAAGATCAATAATAATTTTAGGCTACTGTGTTCAAGGTCACTTTTACACTAACAATGGTAATATACTATATTATTATATAGATAACTTATGACAAACAGATACGCAGTGCACCATGACAATAATTTGGCATGCTGTGTTTGGTGTGTGTATATTTTCGTTTTTCCACGTTCTCACTTATTATATAACTTGCGCATGTAACACATGCGATCAGTGAGATGCTCTTGTTCGTTAACGAGTGCTCCCCAAAGCTTTGTTCTTTGTCCGGAGCGGATGACTGTATGTCCATCTGTGTGTTCATCTATTTGTCAGCCTGTCCGTAACGGTTTTCATTAATTGGTCAAAACTGTGTTTCTGTTTGGTGGATCAATTTCAACGTCGTCACACTCATACAGTGGAATGAGGAGACCGATACATTATTTCATACACAAATCTGATCTTCTTTTTTATATAAAATATTCTTCGGTCATTGTCTAAATAGGTGCTTTCAATTATCCTTCATTTATTAGCACGATTCCAATAAAAGGTTCGCTGCCGTTTTCGTGTCAATCGTTTGTTCTTTGTAATTTATTTTAGTTATACAAGAAAGGCAAGACAATGGTCGAATTTTGATGAATTAGGTTTTGGTTATTGACAGGCAATCTGTTGTTTTTCAAATATTTTTGATTTCGTTTGTCTAAAGGTCGATGATACATTATTTCCAACATGTTTGTCCATATTAACTAAGAGATATATCTTCAAATTGCATATGTCCCTATACCATCAGCGCGTTCAGCGCTATGCTAATGCATAGAACGGTTATCTGAGATGTTTAATGGGGGTATCATTCTTAACCTGATGAAAGTTATTTACATTGCATCGGCAATAATATTGGAATAGATGTAGAAGGAAATAATCTCTGTGATTTATTCCATTGCGAAGAATTGGTCACAACGTCATACGTCAGGCCTTTTCTACCTATTTCAAAAACACCTCATAGCTAGATACACATTTAAGATAAAACGTATTTTCAGTTCTTAAATTGTTAGAATATATTGTTTAGATGTTACCTGTGTATTGAACACTGCAAGATAAACAAATACGGATTCAAAGACAGAAACATGTTCGTTTCAGTATTGTTCGTTTCGAGACAGTTAGACCCGATATCAATTGAGAATTGATCTCGCATTATCGACATATGTTTGGAGCTATGACAAGATATGCACTTCACCACGTGTGTGCTATCCGTTTACTATCATGCTATATTTGATGATTCATACAACTTTCAACGGTCTACATTGTTTTTTATTTGTACTATTTTAGAACGATGTAGATCAATTCACAACATTCTTTTTTGAAAAAATTTAACTTGCTATTGCAGTAAGTGTACCGCGTGACTCATGACGTCACAAATGCTACGGCTAAAAGCAATATTTCGTCTCTGGTTTACAAGTAAAACATTCTTAATGATCATGGCGAGCCCTTACTCTGGTGTTAAAAAGTTTGTAGTTTATAGTTTAGTTTCATTAAAAAAATCGACGAACCTTTTATCAAAATTAATATAAAACATTTAAAAAGAGCGCCGAGTATCATAACACTGACGAAACTGAGAACATTGAAAAAAGGTGTGTCGAAGTGTTTGAAAATTCTAGACCACAAAGCAAAACGGGATAGAACATTGCAATAGACATAGACTACGTCATATTTCGTAAAAAAGGGTGAATAAATAGAAAAAAAACCTTGTAATTATAATTTCTTACCAAGAGCTATTAAAGCCGTCTGACGATGCAAATATGACGTCAAAGTTCATGTGGTTTACGCACGCTATTATTATTATTAAGAAGGAACAAGCTAGATTGGTATTTGTTACCCATGAATTGATGATGTATTCAAAGATGTTTAAATGCAAATAATTCAATTGATTGATTGTTTAGATATGTTTTGATCGGCGTCGAGACAAATACATTTAGTTCCACCTGAGCTTTGGTTTTGATATCAAAGTACGATTGTTGATAAACTTTACTTTTTTTTCCAGACTGAAGAGAGATCATGCAACCAAGGAAACGTCGTTCAATCACAGGTTGGTTGTTAATCCAAAATACCGCAGCTGAGAGTACATTTTGTATTGAATTGCCGAAATAATCGTATAGAGCATGCTATCATTTTCTTCTGAATTCAATATTTATATATCAGACAAGATCATAATTATTGTTATATGTAAGTACACACAATTATTTAAATCTAGACAAAGATTGTCCTTTCACGAATTAGACGTTATTGTTCATGGGAAACATATTTCTTGGAATGGTGAAGCTCATTTTTGTAAAAAAAGGTATCTTTAGAAAAAAATGAATACTTCTCGTGCTCATCAGGTAAATGGTCTTAGATCAGTTGGTATACGGTACACATTCATGTTAACGGTTGACAAAAGTCTGTAATAATAAGGCAGATTATGTGAAAAAAACCGGTCTTGGTTTTTTGAAAGATAATTTGTGTGAAATACTGGTTTGAGAAAGACTGTCTATTTTTATGTGTATGAATGCTGTTGAATAGTGCTAAACCAAAATCAATCAAACAATAAGTTGTTTTATCATTTGGAATAATCTGCCATATAGAAGGTTTAAAATCAGCAATGCAAACACCAACAGCTCTTAAATAAATGCGTATGCTATAATCCTTATTCGGAATCCCTTAGTGGAGGCCCGGTAGTTGTTAGCGAGGCGGACTGTCAATGCAGAGTTCATTGTGACCTGCGTCGTCCGTCTTTCACAAATAGGTTGTTTAACAATTTGTGTGTAGAACAAGCAAGTTGGAGAATAAGAGAACTGCTAGCCGTGATATGACTGACGAATTGTTTAAACGCCTTTAAACCATATCAATCAATCAACCTTAGTCGACACTTTTACACTTTCTTCCACATTACAGGTTTCGTTTCATCATAAGATATAGCTGTTGATGATAAAATAACTGTTTATCTTCGTTATTTATTTCTCTGAAATATATATATATGTTTCTCTATTTATGTATATATATCTCCAGAACGCATTTCGTCGACCAAAGATTTACATATATTCAAAAGTTAAAGATGAAGTGCAACGAGGAATACTTTTTAAAGAACTAAGCGCTAACTTTGAACTTCGAGACATCCACAAAGGCGATAATCCCGCGAACCAAGTAGTGTTGGTATATGAGGTTATGTTAGGAAGGACAGATGGATCAATACAGAAATGCATAAAAGGCACGCCAGGTATAGCAATTTACAAAACAGTATCGCACATATTGAATACTTTAGCAACGTAAAGTAATCCCTCCATTTATCAATATTAGAATTGCTTATAGTTATTTTTCTTAGTAAGTGTCATAAGAGCTTTAGTAGCAAATGCAGAAGAAGAAGTAGTTCAAGTACTAGTTGAAGTAAAAGAAATATAAATCGTATGATTAGAAGTATCAGAAGTAGTTGTAGTTGGAAGAAAAGTAGTAATAATAGTAATAGTATAAGCGGTAAAATGTGCCATTGAAGTACACCAAGTAAAAGTACTTCAAGAAGAAGTAAATATATTATAATCAATAGTATTAATAGTTGTATGAATATAAGAAGTATTAAAAGAAGTGTTAATAGTTGAAGACGTTGTTGCGATAACCTTATAACTTATGTCCAACATATTTAAAATTAATAAAACATTAATATGTGACGTGAACGACACGCGTATCTATACCAAGCTACATCTCTGATTTAACCATTTATTCAGTAGTGGCCTTCTTCAGACTAAAACAATGCAGCACTTGTTTATTGAAATTATTATTTGTACGGCGTCATTCTAATCTACTTTTAGGTAAACCAGAAATGAAGGTGTTGGTGATGTTTACCGATAACCCCATGCATAGTTACAGTTCTGGTGATGATTCTGATCATTTCAAACACACGAGCGTTTACTACATAGCTTCCCTTAAGTATTCCTCAATCCACAAGGAAGTTTTATCTTCTAAAAAGACATTAGATGGCCTGAGAGATAGATTGCGCCAGCTAACAAGATATTAACAGACAGACATATTCTGAATACTTCATTTACTTATATTAATTCCTTCATACATCCCTTGTAAAATCTACGTCGGCAAAATATATGAAAACATTGATGTCATTTCATCGATCATAAATTAAGTGTTAAAGTGTTAATTTGATACCAAAAATGCATATGTGTTACCTATCGATTGTCGTACATTGTTGTCTAAACGATATGCGCACTTTCTGTTTCGAACAGAGTTAAATACATGTTATACTACAACTTGTGTATTATTCTGCATGTCGTAATTTGTCAACGTAGCAAAGAAACAACATTTTACCCAAATTCACGTTTCATTGACCAATTTCGAATTCATTTAACGCGAATTTTATTCGTAGAATTTGCATTTCACGCGGTTTTCAACAGGTAACTTTTATATCATGGCGACGGAATAGTTACGCATGCTCTCTTGGTTAACAAACAGTACTAGGCTATAACATGTATCTTTCCCAAGGACACTAATGCTAATCATAAGTGTTTATCAATCCCGGAACTCCCGGTACAAGAGGACTACTTGTCCAAAGATGTTTTTCATTTTTGTATATAGGTTTCTGCACTTATATGTATGTTTGCAATTGGTGGTTGAATTGATTGATTACTTTATGATACATGACTGCTAAATAAAAGCTTCCAGAATGTTTGATTAAACGTTCGAAGCCTCTCATCTATGCTATTGACTTCCTTTTTAAACGACGTAGAGCATGTTCTTTCTAGTAAAACTAATTTAAGCTCTAACTACAAGTAATCCGTTATGCTGACGATAATAAATAAAGATTAGGATCAGTGTCCTGGTGATTTTTAAAAATATCTGATATTCAAATTCATGAGTGAATCGAGACTTAAGAAGATTTATATTTCTACCGTAGCTTCCAAGTATAAGTTTTTTTCCACAAATTGTTGAAATGTGCGGTTTGAAACAAATATTGATATTCATCACCTATATATATATATATCCAGAATTAGATAGTTTACAAATTCTCTCGCGATGATTTTCTATTACATCAACGAAGTTTTTCGATTGGAAGATGATTATTGCACATTCTCAGATGTAACATTTTCGGATGAAAAATTTCCATTTTTCGAAAGCAGAATACCATTATCTTTCTACGTATCAACAACCATAATGTATTTCCTTCCAAAGGAATTTATCTCCAAACACCATAACTTTTGTTTTATGAAAAGTTATGTCTACTTTCCATGGAGTTGCATTATCGTCAGCATAGAGGATAACTAGTAGTCAGCTTGTATTAAGCAATCATGTTTCATATAGTAAGCTCCCTGTTATTCATGCAGCTGAATCAAGTAGGTCTACTAAAAAAAAAGTTCCACTCCGATGAATTTGTTTGTCCCACACCCGTGAATAAATACTTTTGATGTGAAATTGACAATACCACCAGATAAAGACACAAGACACTGCTTAATGAGTGTTTTCGTTAAACAAATGTATTTTGACAATTCTTTTACGATATAGAGAACTTATATGGATGTCGAATTGTTTTTAAATTTTGGCAAAACATAAGAATATTTTCAAATATTGTGACACAGTAATAATTATCTCATAATCTTCTGACACTATGAAGTATCTACAATACATTGTTACTGGAAACACTGAGATATTAATAAGTTTGCTAGAATGGCTTAACACCTTTTTTCAAAATAGTACTTTCGTCGTTTATAGTCGTCTGCTAAATAGTTAGTGTTTGTTGAAGATATTGATAGCGTGTGCATAGCAAAAGTTATAAGTTGACATTTGTGAACAGTATTGTTCAAGAACAGAGCAAAACACTGCTCACATAGAACAGTATATATTGTTAGACATGTCAACATGATCAGATTATGATAACAATGATCAGTAGGAAAAGAAAAGCTGAACCTAAACCTTAAATAAATTGTTACATTTTGCATGCGCCTGCTCCTAACTTCTCTGGTTCGACCAATGTACAACTCGTGTCGTGTCTATAGAAAGAGGTTTATGCATGCAATTAACATGTCAATGTGTACAGAAGTTATTTTATGCATGTTTTACTTGTTCTAACCAGTCCAGAATTTAATGAATCGCAGTATAGTTAGATGAACTTAACGCCATTTTCAACAGTTTGAGTCGTATTACGGTGCCAGTTCAGATACTGATTTGTTTCCTAGCTTTCTCAACCAGTACTCCACACACAATTTTGCAAAATGACTTGCTTCTTTTCTGCACAGACTCTTAGGTCATTGGTGAAAGATGAACGACTTTTTCCGCACGTCGGAAAGCATGTTAGCCGAGCTGGGATTAGAAATGACATGCCATGGAATAACAACCCGCGTCGCTACCGACTGAGCAGCTGGGTTTCGACATAGATGACGGTGGTTGTACGAAACAATGAGCATGATGAAGTGATATAAGTAGCGTCATTTCTTTGCATGATTTACAAATGTTTATCCCCACTCTGTGCCCATGAAAGAAAAAAACCCACTATGTCGCAGCAACAACGGACAAACTGGTGACCAGTATTTTCATGTATAGTACCATGACTACATTGAGTTGTTGGTGCACAGAGGGGGGATACACATTATGGTACTATACATGAAAATACTGGTCACCCGTTTGTCCGTAGTGTTTTATTTTCTTTCATAGGCACTAAAATTGTATACACTGACCACAATCCGGTATAAATACTGAAAGGATAAAGAAATGCAGGTTATCAATATATGCAACAATTTCTTAAATGCTTGGCGTAAAATTATGAAAACCGGTCAGACGACTATCTTGATCACTGTGTACTCAATCCCGTACCTAAAGTTACTCAACAGTGTATTTATCCGTACCACTTGGAGAAAGTGATGAAAAGCAAAACACACAGGCCGAATAATGATGACAAAATCGTCAAAACATGCTATAGTACCAATTGATACTCTTGATGTATACATATAACTTTCCGATTTTTAAATTCAATTCGAAGCTCTTGCAAAGGAATTTCAGAGTGGTCAGGCTATTGCATTGCTAATGCAAGGTCAGATGCAAGAACAGGTTGCTATGCAGTTTGGAGTGAATGTTTTCACCATAAAATGTCTTGTCTGTCGTTTGAGAGAAACCGGAAGAGTT
>JAUELF010012383.1:0-17977 GCA_031471495.1 Clinocardium nuttallii
AAATCGCAAGCCCTACACCCATATACTGCTTGTTACTTTGCAGGATTTTCCATACGATCGCCACTTCAGCGCCATTGTCGCTTTGATTTGAATGTACACTACAGTAATGTTTTATCCCGCATAGGTTAAAGATAAAATTCGCTCTTGCAGGCATTATCTCTTATCAACATACAAATGCCTTTTCTCGCCTATGCAGAAGACGAGTTTTGTAAACATTGTGACAAAAAGGGAAACTGCTAATAAACAATGTTTTCAACTTTAATCACTTATTCTTTCATATAAATATGAAGTGTTTATGTTGCAGATTTGTAGTATGTGGAAAAGCGGTATAATAAGATAAACAATAAACAGTGTATGCCAATTAAGCGTGGAAGCTCAATTTGATTATAACAAAGTGGGAAAAGGAGCATGAGAAAATCACTACCTTCACTTATTATTTTAGTACAATATGTCCGGAGATAATGCTTTTGATAAAATAGCCATCATCGACTTGTACTTATATCTATCCCAAAATGATGGACTCTTCGTAATGTATCGACCAAGATCTGCCAGGGGGATAGAGGTATTGAGAAATGAAATCCACATGAGGCGAAACGTGTCTATCCGGGTGAGCCTTCGCGGCATGCTTAGGCTAATCCGGGTCAATGCTTTTACGCCGAGTCCACAATGTTGGTTTTCTCGTAGAATGGCTGATATGTCGCCCTATTATACATCATCTGCGTCTTCATCATCTGCATCACTTGTAGCATCTGTGTCCGTAGAACTGAAGTCGTCGAGTGGCATACACGCATAGCACTTCCCCTGCGAGTATTTAAAAGGCAAACTTAGTCCATACGCGTTGCTGCTTTAAAAATACAAATAAAGTTACGCCTTTACCGAAGCACAAAAAGTAAATGTTGAAACTATATATATATATATATATGCTTTTCCTAGTTAAAGAGGTTTGAATGTTTAATTAGTGCTATTATTTCATTTGATTATTGATATGAAAGTTTCAACGAACTGATTTAGTTTAATTCTGAATGTATTGATTGGTTTCGAATAAAAACCAACGTAGAAACGTTCTACTTTACGTTGTCTTAACCCTTTCCCTCATATAGACGCTTTCTGGTGTCTCTGCAGCAGACGGCGTTTTGAAAACAGAGTGACAAAAGACTTTTTGTATACGAGTTATGTCAAACCGAAACCAATCAACGGGACTACCGAAGTCACTGGCTCAGTCTCCGTCACCTAGTAGTGTGATCAGGATCTGATCTAGTCTGCTAATCGTCGTGTTAGCATCTTGAGGTAGGTTTTACAAGTTTCAAGTTAATTCGGCATACAAAGTTAGTTTACATCGCGGCAAACAAATTGATATGGCAGTTTAACACATTAATACATTTACAAGAAAAACACATTCATTTGCATAAGTCTAGAGCATTACACAAACAATTTACATAATACTGCCCATGGAAAGATGTCAAAGCCATTACTTTTACATTTATACAACGAAACAACCAATCAAAACATAAAATACATGGACACGTGATGACAGAAAAGAGGACACATGCGTCGTTACGGTATGCACTTAAATAGTAATGGGCTTTTATATCGTTTGTGTGTGTCAAATGAACCGTTACGCGAGAACACCAACATTATGGACTCTGCGTAATGTATCTACCCAGACGAGCCTGCGCAGTCCGCGCTGGCTAATCCGGGTCGATACATTCCGTCTCAGGGGGGAAAAGGAATAGAGTAATGATTCCTGAAACAGAAATCCAGAGGAGACGAAAAGTGTCTGCCAGGATTATCCTGCGCGGAATGCTTAGGCTGATCCGGGTTGATACTTTACGCAGAGTCCACACTGTTGGTTTTCTCGCGGGGCGGCTCAACATATTTAAATTACCTTCAAGTCAATCCAACAGTCTGGGCAGTATATAAACTTGCAGTGCTTGTCTTTGCATGACTTATAGTTCTTGTTTTCGACATCGTTACACACTAAGCACCGTCCTCTCGCTGATTTAAACACTCGAAGCCAACCACAAAGCCAAGGCAAGGATTTTGTCAGCGCATGCATTATACCACTTCTTGACTTGAAATGAACAAGGAATTATACTGTTTAATACGGTTTTAAAATGAGTAATATAGTTTACTCATAAAGACAGAAATTTAAGAAATAATTCACGAAAAAGAGCATTATAAAACAGTACCAACCACACCTATTAATGTGTGTATGGTATCAATTTAGAATAGTTCGTTTTAGGGTTTATAGGGGTATAAACACATTGTCCTAACACCCGGAGTGTTTGGCGAGAACTAGTCAAAAGCTGCGGTTTGATTGGTTGATTTCGCTTACACATGCTCATTGTACAATGTGTACGGACAATCTGAATACGCCCACTGTTAAATATCATCAACTGATGGGTAAAAAAAACATTAAAAAAACGTCACGATCGCAGTGTTTAAGTCATTGTTTTTCACTTTCCTGTCACGTAACTCTAAAGTCTTACCCCCAGTTTCAGTTTCTGTGCTTTCTTTTTCAGTTTCCGGATAGTGTTTCTTAAGAACATCTTACGGCTTTTTAGCATCGTATTGTACAGGTGTAAAACTCTCTGTTTTTCTCGCTGAAACGAGAAAGAGAGTTGTATGTAAGTACTCGAAATGTAAGGGGATCAATTTCGCCACGTTACCCGAGCAGTAGAGATCCTGATTAGCTTTTAAGCGGAAGGCCAGTAATAAAGACAATCTGGAAAGAGCGGGTATGAACAAATTCAATTGTATAATCATGCAATTTGGTTTAAATTGTCATTAATTTCAAAATCACCTTTGGTCGAACTTGTCATTTCAACGAGTTCAAGAAATTTGTTATTAACCGAACCTCTGGCGAGTTTTTAAAAAAAATATCAGACGAGTTTAATAACACTTTATGAAATGACAACGATTATCAGATTCTTTTTATCGCATGACGGAGCATAAAACGAAACTCTGTTTTTCCCTGTCAGAAAATATCCCAACGTGTAATATTTAATAAACTGTTAACTTATCACACAAACAAATATGTTTATGCCGGATAATGGTCCCTTTAGCTCATCCATCTATCGTGACGTTTGTGTTAACCTGATACACGTTCTCGGATATTTTGTAAACATTCACGGATAAATACAAAAATAGTGATTCGGTCATTTTATATTACACATGTGACATATGAAGACATACGTTATGGGTATATTAGATCGGATACAAGCATTGTCATGTGATAAAAATTATTATGTATATCGTTCACGTTTTCCACTCGATGAAATTTTGTTTTGGCCACGTCAAACGTCAACCGACCTTAGAAAAAGCAAAGATTATTTGTTATTGATATTCATTTGAAAATCCCGCTTCTTGTCTTTTTTAGAATCGGAATGGTATTAAATCAACTTACCATATCCTGAACTCTTATTCTATTGACCGACTACATACCTTTCTGAAGAAAAATGCAGCAACCTCTTTTCTCAGTCGAAGGGCATACGCATCAACAATGATCAACCCCCAAATGACCGCATATATACTGAATACATAGCTGTAGTATTTCTTGTCCATCGCTACGGGATTGGGTAGACATTCTGAAATGTCAGGTAAAATGATGTCTTGTATCAGTTCCATGTTGACACGTAAAACAAATACATTGTTGTGAAACAAATGTGACTTCTTTTTCATAGAATTCATGTTAGTGGTTACATATCAACTGTGTTTGGCGATTACAGATCTAGTTTCATGTGCCACAACTGCTTGTGCATAAACATAATCAATAAAGAGTCGCCAACGTCCGTCTGTACACCACGGGATGTCAATCCAGAGGTTGTGAGTTCGAATCACAGCTCGGCCAACATTCTTTACGACGTTTGACAAAAGTCACGGTGACTTCTTTCGTCTTTCACCAATGGCCTTACAGTATATGCAGAACAGTAGCTAGGGTCTTGGAAAGAATGCTGTGTTGACTACTGATATAAGAAAGCCAGGAAATGCATGAGTATGTGACCTGGCCGCCGTGATATGACTGAAAAATTGTTGAAAACGGCGTTAAACCCAATCAATCAATCACTCAATCAACCGCTCGTATGCAGTAAAGATGTTAATTGTATTGATGTATTTCAGTTTAACGCACTCATCAACAGTATTTCATTTACATCAATCATAGAGATCAATCCACCCAACGACTAGTTTCTTAGCTTTCTGCCAGCTGTTCTCAACGCATCATTATTTCCAGAATACGAACAGTAGAAACATAGATACCTGGAAGTTACAACCACGTTATACCTGGAAGTTACAACCACGTTATACCTGGAAGTTACAACCACGTTATACATGGAAGTTACAACCACGTTATACCTGGAAGTTACAACCACGTTATCTCATAGTATCTCTTTAGTCAGATGCATCCACACTCAAAACTGCTTGACTTGGCACATTAACCAATTTGCGTGGATACTCCGCATTACAACCAGTCGTCAAGTTGAGTACCAACGGAGTGTATTTTAAAGATCAGGTTCACTTATTGAGTGGTCTGAATAATTAATTACAAACAGCATACCTAGATTTGATGTTAGTTGTTTGAGTTCATGTTTGGTATCTAGACCTTTTATAAACAGCCGTACAATATTACTCATAAAACCGGTCCCGACAATGCTAACGTTGATATGGTTGAATCCTGAAAAAGACAACACAACCTAAGTACATTGATATGGTTGAATCCTGAAAAAGACAACACAACATAAGTATATTGATATGGTTGAATCCTGAAAAAGACAGCACAACATAAGTACACTCATATTTCATTCATTGGATTTAATGCAATTGTCAACATTTGTTTTACAGCAATCACAGTTGAGCCGTCCAGAGAGAAAACCAACACGTGGAGGTCGGCCTAAAATATCGACCCGGGTCAGCCTAAGCATGCCGTGTAGGTTAATCCGGGTACTTTTCGCCTCCTGTGGATTGTTTACTTTAAGGAACCATCTCGGCCCGGATTAGCATGCAAGGACTGCCGCCTGTCGCCGTTGTACAACGCATCGAGTCTTTACATCTCAGTTTGATTCAGTTCTCGCAAACGGATTTGTTGCTCTACCTAAGACTTTTGATTGGTCAATTGTTGTATACGAATTGCTAATTAACAGCACAACACATTATTGTTGTACTGTTCATTCTTAATTATAATCATGTAATGTGTTATGTTAATCAAAACAGTGCTTCTTCTTTTAGAGTACCACAGCATAGGGTTCGTAAAATTACACGAGCTTTTTAGGAGACAAATACCCCTAATTATACTGCCTTTTCCTGGCTCGCGAGTGCTATTACTTAAACTGTGATATGTTTATGTTCTCCAAACAACTTTCTTTTCTTCTTATATATATTAGTTTTAGTTTTTTTTTATCAAATAATTTCATTTGCATTAATATTCCAACTTGGGAACACCCTTTCGTACAATCAAGCTTCCAATGCTCGGCAAATACTGGATAATCATTGTTTACTTATTGAGTCATTTAACCATTTTCTTAACCCTTTCCCACATATAGATGCTTTCTGACACCTCTGCAGCAGACGGCTTTTGAAAACATTGTGACAAAAGGAGAAATCGCTCAACACGATGCCACCATGTTTTTCAAGGAACCGCTGAAGACGGTAAGGCCGGATTATCGGCAATTGGACTTTCACAATCAACACACCAAGGTCAAGGTCAAACTAACCATGGAAATCAATAGAACTTGTTACTGGTTACCTTCAGGCAAAGTTTCAAGTTTGTAACCCTTTCCAGTGCTGAGATTTTGCCTCAACCTGAAACTTTAACCAAAATGTTGACGGACAGACAGACAGACGGACGGACATCGCCAATCTATAGACCGGAATTTTTCAAGCAAAATCCGGCCATTTATTGCACTTTCATGTATAGATATTTTTCATATTTTCTCCCATATTTCTTTTAAAGTCGTCTGCTACAGATTTGTTGTATGTGGGAAAGGGTTAAATGTTAAGAAAACACCTGCTGCAGTGACATAAACACATGAGCCGTCACGCGAAAAAAAAACAATATATGGACTCTGCGTAAAGTATCGATCCGGGCAGACACTTTTCGCCTCTTGTGGATTTTCTACTTCAGGAATCATTACTCTAAACCTTTATGCCACTGAGTCGGAATGTGTTTGCCCTGATTAGTCTGCGAGGACTGCGCAGGGTGATCTTGAACGGTACATTACGAAGAGTCCAAACTGTTGGTTTTCTCGCGTAACGGCTCAATTCATAAAAAACAAAAACCGATTTAAATGCCCATGACCATCAAAGTGCATACCGTAAAGACGTATGTGTCCTATTTTCTGTCATAACTATTCCATCAGTGATTATGTTCTCTATGTTTTGCTTGGTTGTTTTGTTGTGTATGTAAAAGTGATGGCTTTGACATCTTTCCATGTGCAGTACATGTAAATTGTTTGAGTAATGCTCTAGACTAATGAAAATATATGTGTTTTTCTCGTCAATGTATATATATGTTCAGGCTGAAATTGGTCGATACATTACCCAGAGTCCATACTGTTGGTTTTCTCATTGAACGGCTCAAATAGTAAAACTGATACTATTTACTAAGAACATCTGCTATCAAATCCCGTACCTGTTTGTTTGTAGTCCACTTGACTATGTTTTTTAATGATGTCCATCACAGTATACAGAATATTGTCAGCGAAAAATATCATCCAGGCACACACACATCGAATTACCAGCAATATGGTACCTTTACCCTGAAAATGAATGAGTTGATAAAAGATGTTAGTTAATAAACTTTAATTTGATTGGAGGATTCGCTATCATTAGGCCAACCGTTTTTATTGTTGAAGTTGTTTTCCCCCATTTTCCAGTTATATCCGAAAGATCCAGCAAGAATAAAACATACATTTGAGCCGCCCCGCGAGAAAACCAACATTATGGCCTCTGCGAAATGTATCGATCCAGATCAGCCTGCGCAGTCCGGGCCGATACATTTCGTCTCAAGGGGATAGAGATATATAGAGTAATTATTCCTGAAACAGAACATCCACAGGAGGCAAAACATGACTGTCCGGGTAAGCCTGCGATGCATGCTTAAGCTGATCCAGTACGATACTTTACACAGAGTCCATAGTGCTGGGTTTCTCGCGGGACGGTACATTCGGTCTGTTATTACGTATTAATTAAGCGTTATGAATTACGTCACTAAATGTACATAAGTGTTCCAAATATGGCATGCTGTCTATTTTCGTCAACCGTCGAGTGGATATCGATTTCACAAACTACTTACGAATTTCTTGCGTTCTGATTTCACCATACTGGGACTTGTTACAACAATATACTGGCCAGCTTCTGTCTTCTTGAGAGGGAGAAGTGTTTTCTTTCCCTGAAAATGTTAAAACGAATGTGCAGGCCCCGAGCCCGTACTCCGAACACGCCACTCCCTTAAAGGTCAAAGGGAAGTAAATCGGATTGAAATTCAGATGAATATATGAGATTGAAGTTGTCTCCATTGGTGAATAAATGAGTGTTGATTCGAAAGTGTGGATTATTAAGTTGAATAACCTTTGACTGATTAATAATCCAAAACAAGTGTTTGTTGACACATAAATAGCCATTTTCCGAACATGCTGTATTTTCTGAAATTGAAAGTAAAGTTCAGTGCGGGTCACCTTTTGATATGACTTCCTAACTCTGTCAAAAATGAGGTGTTTTTGCTTTTTTAGTAGTTCTAAGAATGAACTTAAATGTGATACATAGAGGATCTCGACATTAATTACAAGTGTGATCAAGCAGGGACGCTATGTTACAATAATATTTTTTTAAATATTATATGCATTGTATACCTCACCAGTGCAACATAATATGGAGGAGGCAAATTATTACAACAGTTTAAGAGAGAGGTTGCTCTTAAAGGGTAAAACTTTCTCCTGATATACACACAGTTTAACGCAGGCAATTTTGGAAAACATCGTTAAAAGTGCTCGTAACAACACATTTCTCCTTTAACCACAATGCTTTCTCTGTCTGTATGTTCAATCTGCTCATTAGCTTTAAGTTAGTATATGACTTATATTAAATATTCGCTCTAAGGATGTGTTGTTTCGAGAGGGAACACTTAACTTTTATAATGAAGCTATGGCCAAAACTTATCTCCGGACACTACTTAGGCGATCGTACAACACGATCGGGGAACGAACCCATACATTTCTGAACAGACCGCAAAAAGGCGCTGGCTGATCTTGTTCTTAAGAGTTGCAGATCGCAAAATCTAAACTTATGTTATGCTATGTTTGTCTCCACAATAATAATTAACATACCTTAGCACGCCTTCGCGCATCAATTTTTCTAAAATACGGTGTTATATATACGTTGTCGAAACGAACATCTGAGGTAAAACTCTTGTAATACTTGTATGCCCTGAAATATGAAAACGTCATTAAGGAATGGAGAGATTTTTTTTTCGTTTTTATGGAGCTATGGAAAAAAAACCCTGATCACTCACTATGAAATCGCGAAGCTTTCCCGTACAATGGACATCTAAATTTTGATCGTTTTATACTTCAGTTTTACTGGGTAGACATAGCCAGTAAGCCGAATTTTGAACATTTTCATTGACTCTCAATTGACAGTTTTTCAACATTTACTCCCAATATAGTTTTGAACTATCTTTTGTTTACTTTTGTTGTCACTATTAGCACTATTTCCAGACGTTTTGAGATTCAAAATTCTAATCCCCATCTGGAGTTCAGCATCTTAAAGAGGAGATCAAAATACTCGCTGTAAAAGCATGCTGCGGAGTGTCGTGATTACTACACACGTGTGAGAACTAAAGTCGTGAATACATAACAAGGTTAGTTTAGGTGAAAATTAATTAGTGTTCATTCACCTATCAGTCACGTGACGACAGTCTTTCCATTTACACCGAAAACGAAACACATGTTTTGACTACCTTAAGTTATAACTAAACGCGAAGCGTGTCGGACAAACGGAAAAACAATCAGAGAGCAAGATAGACAACTCAGATAGTTTCCCTATGTATAACACTACCAATTCAGACGAAAACGGACTTCAACCACAATCAATGGTGTTCACGCACTGTTAAATAAATCGGTATCTTGAATATTTTGGAAATTATATGTTTATACAACAGTAAAATCTGCTAAGCACTGTACAAGTACATGCGTGTCCCGAAAGATATTCTATTATATTGAATCCATTTATACATACAGGATCTGACAAGAGTTGTCATTTCATATAAAGTTTTAGTAAACGAGTTCAAGAAATTTGTTATTAAGCGAGCCTCTGGGGAACAAAATAACACATTTCTTGGACGAGTTTACTTAAACTTTAGGAAATAACAATGCATGGATTCTTTTATCAATGACGAAACACAAAAAGAAAATCGTTTTTTCGCTGGCAGAAAACAGTCCCAACATGTAATACTATATAAACTGTTAACTAATAACACAATATGACCGATAATGGTCCCTTCACCTCGTCCATCTATCGTGACGTTTGTGTTTACCGGATACACGTTCTCAGCATTCTTTAAACAATCGCGGATGAATACAAGAATAATGATTCCGTTATGTTATTTTACACGTTTGAATATAAAGAAATACGTAATGGGTATATTATATCGGATACAAACATTGCCACGCGATACATATAGTGAAGTACGAAATAAACTAAAATGAAAGATAAGAAGGAACGTGTAAAAGATACCAGTTCCAGAATGCTACCTACCTTAGTATAACCAGTAGAAAGGTAAAGGCCAGAAAACGTTTCACAATCAACATGAAGAACTCCACGTAGGTCCGACCATGTTTGAAGTCTTGCATGGCGTTGCTTCTCATCATTTCAACATTGGTATAGTCAATGTCTTCCTTCTGCTTGACAACCTAGAAATATCAGAACAGTGTTGCATATCATAACGTCATCACATAATGATGTATAGTCATTAACCCTTTCCCACTACAACAAATATGAAGCAGACGAATTTGAAATCATAGTGACACAAACCTGAAAGATCTCTATCAAAAATAGCTTAATTGTTAAATAAAGTTTTTAAAGTCGTCTGCTGCTATTGCATCAAAATGCATCTGTATGTGGAAAAAGGGTTAAACATCTAGTATCACCAAGGGCTGTTTTCCTTGTTAGAAAAGAGTGAAGGTTTTGTCACACCTAGTGGGTGCAAAGACTAGCACGAGGCTTCGCATCAAACATCGCAGTCGCTACAGGAAGCTTTCCTTTCTGTCATTGTTCATATTTTACAGGAAGTTGTTAATAAAGTAATAATTGTCTAAATGGATAGTCGAATTAAGTGTCGGGTGTGCGTTCTTGTTCTTCAATGCATAGTTCACCATGGTTTAAGAGATGTATGTTTTACATTATTAAGACAATGTCAGGTGGGGCAAATATTCACTTATAAAAGCAACCGTATCCTTTAGAACTAAATAATGAAGCAAATTGTAAATGAGTCGTCCCACGAGAAAACCTACAGTATGTACTCTGCGTAATGTATCGACCTAAACCTGAAACAGAAACTCCACGGGAGGCGAAACGTGTCTGTCCGGGTTAGCCTGTGTGGCATGCTTATGCTGACCCGGGTCTATACTTA
Source organism: Clinocardium nuttallii (assembly GCA_031471495.1). Classification (NCBI taxonomy): domain Eukaryota; kingdom Metazoa; phylum Mollusca; class Bivalvia; order Cardiida; family Cardiidae; genus Clinocardium; species Clinocardium nuttallii. The sequence continues at coordinate 10,622 of JAUELF010012383.1, forward strand.
ATGCAGAGTGCACGATGTTGGTTGTCGCGTGTACGGCTCATATAGCTTTCCTCGACTGTTCATTAGTTAGAGTGAATCAATCTGACCCGCCCCGCAAGCAAGTGGACTCAAAATCTTGGTTCATCAACATGGCATTGGTTTCAGGGTTATCACCCTTTTCAATATTTATAAAGTTATTTATAAATTGCAGAAAAATGAATAGCTTTGATGTGTGATAGAAACATATAAACAACAATTTCATAATAAGAAAGAGTCACTAATCTTAGGTATGAACTCATATAAAGCTTAACTAAATAAACTGTGTGTCGTGATTATCGCGGTATTATTGCATATGAGACCAGTGAGGATTAAGGCGAACGTGTTCATCTGCACAGTCTCCTGATGGGATTACATGTAACGTACACTCCAAGATGCACACTTTTGTCAAATTATATAGCTATAGCTCCAATAACATGTTGTCCATGCACGTTGAAATGATATACAATTAGAGTGGTAAATTGAGTTTTAACCTTTCCCATATATAGGTGCTTTCTGTCGCATCTCATCTGCAGCAGGCGATTTTTGAAAACATTTAGGCAAAAGAAGAAATTGCTCATATCAAGCAATTACTCCTTTTGCCAGAATGTTTCGAGCTCTGTTCAATTGTTAAGCATACGTTAATAGAGATTTTCCATATGTTCGCCAAGGTGTTTTCAGAGTCGTCTGCTGCATATTTGTCGTATGAGGGAAATTGTTAAAACGCTAGACCCGGCTAAACAGTGCATTTTATTCACCTTATATCGGAGTCCAATCTCCATGTTACTGTCCATCTGTTCTACGGATTTCTCACTGTTAACATAGGCCTGTCCGAACCCAGCTGGGAGAAACTTTTCGGGCTCACACTCGACACCTATCGCTTTACCAAGCACTAAAAATGAGGAATTATTTGAGGTTACTGAACTATATGGTTTTGCAAAAGAGTCCAGCTACAGTAAAACCAATTTCAGAACTGCATTTGGATCTTAGCAACAACAATTCTATCATAATACAGAATGTAAGTAAGATTTTCCTCAGCCAGTATACAAACAATGGCAACAATAGCAACCACTACATCACAAACAATGGCAAAAATAGCAACTACTACCTCACAAACAATAGCAACAATACCAACCTCTACCACACAAAAAATGGCAATAATAGCACCCACTACCACACAAACAATGGCAACAATAGCAACCACTACCACACAAACAATGGCAACAATAGCAACCACTACCACACAAACAACGGCAACAATAACAACCACTACCACATAAATAAATGCAACAATAGCAGCAACTACCACACAAACAATGGCAATAACAGCAACCACTACCACACACACAATGGCAACAATAACAACCACTACCACACAAATAATTGCAACAATAGCAACCACTACCACACAAACAATGGCAACAATAGCAGCAACTACCACACAAACAATGGCAATAATAGCAACAACTACCACACAAACAATGGCAACAATACCAACCACTACAACACGAACAACAACATCAATACAAAATAAAAATAATAATACTACTACTAATAATAATTAATATAAATACTAAAAATGATTAAATATAATAATAACAATAATAATGTTACTATGACAACAATAATAATAATAATACTTTTTTGCAAAAATGAATACAAATGAGAAAAAATGCATATTTTATTCTAACGTAACTATTCAAATTAGAGTTGTCTGGAAGCAAGTGACTGCGCAGGCTAACTGAGTCGATACATAACGCAGAATCTATAAAACTGGTGTTCTCGTGGAACGCTTCAATTATAAATGAGCCGTTCCGCAAGAAAACCAACATTATGGCCTCTGCGTAATGTATCGACCAGGTCAGCCTGCGCAAACCGCGCAGACGTAGACTGATCCGGGCCAACACATTCCGTCTCAGGGGGGATAGAGGTAAACAGTAAGGATTCAAGAAACAGGAATTCCACAGGAGGCGAAAAGTATCTACCACTGCATGCTTAGGCTGATCCGGTTGATACTTAACGCACACAATGTTGGTTTTCTCACCGGAAGGCTCAAATATAGAGCTTGCCTGTGCAGCTATTCTCCATGATATAAACAAAAACTAGCCTACATGATTGTCAGATTTGTCTTGAAAGCTTCTGTAATTAATCTTATTTGCGAATAATGTAGATCTAGATTAGACTACGTGAAAGCTGATCTTGATAAACACTAGTCACAAATACCCTAATGTAGATTCTCCTAACGCACATCTCAATTTAACATAATATTAGCATAAATTAGATGAGGCTACATTTTCGGTTTTTCTCCAGAAATATTTGCATATATAGTGCTTCTTATTCGTTGGCAAATTGATGAATAACTTCATGAATATATCGATGGTATTATGCCTTTAAGCTCTGTTTTGCTAGACATAACATGTTATACTACATGTGCACATACAAACGGAAGTGAACCGAAAGGGGATTCACACACGAACAGTGAACACGAAGACGAGCCATGGATGCAAACTGTTTCACTTGAGCCTCCACTGCCCAAATACATTTATAGAATAGTAATAGATATAATGTAACTCCTGATGAAGCAGCAGCATTGAAGCCGAACTGGTTCACTTCATATGTTCAAGCAGGAAAGACCTGAGAGAACGCTATTTTGAGTATGCGGCTAAAAAGATTCAATAATGAATATGTATAACCATTTACCACACACAACAAATCTGCTGCAGACGACTTATAAAAGAAGTAAAGAAGCAAAATTATTGAAAATCTCTATATCTCAGATCATTAATATTCAATTGAGTTGAAAACATTTTATCACATGACAATGCTTGTATCCGATCCAATATACCCATTACGTATTTCTTTATATTACACGTTTGCAATATAACGTGACCGAATCACTATTTTTGTATTCATCCTCAATGTTCAAGTTACGAAATGGCTTAGCACGTGTATCCGGTAATACACAAACGTTACGATAGATGAACGAGGTAAAGAGACCATAATTTATTTTGCGTTTTTTAGATAACATTTTCCATGTTGGGACTATTTTCTGAGCGCGAAAAAACGATTTTCTTTTGTGTTTCGTCATGTGATAAAACGAATCTGACATTCGTTGTTATTTCATTAAAGTTTTATTAAACTCGTCCAAGAAATGTGTTATTAAGCTCGCCAAGTGCTCGCTTAATAACATGTTTATTGAACTCGTTTAATAAAACTGTGTATGAAATGACAACTCATGTCAGATCCTATATGTAGCAAACAGAAACAATTCTGCTTTTGCAAGTAAGTTTTCAAAAGTTGTCTGCTGCAAAAAAATATTCTGTATTTGGAAAGAGACACAGGTCTTACGTTTTGCAATCGCACATAACCAATGCGCCTTGCAGAGAGGACAGAGCACACGGTTTACAAGGCCGGGCAGTTTGTCCATACACTTGTGGTAGATGTTGTTAAACGTATTCCGGCATTTTTCCATACCTTTGTCATATATATCTGAAATCAAACAACATGTATTGGTAATGGCAAGTTATATTGTATCTTCATGCCAATGTAACTGTCAAATTTATGGCAAGTCAAATTCAGATGCGATCTTTTTTTTTAAAAAAACCATGTATATGTAGGTTCGTTTACCTTCTGAAATACGTCAAATATAATGAAAAATCAAAACTCTTTCTAGACCGAATTCCCTATAGTAGACTTTTCCATGTTTAAAAATCAGGCGACTCCACTTTTCATTCAAAAAGACTTTTGGAATAATTAATCACTTAAATGCAAACAATTCAGATATCAGGTGAAAAAGTTAGTAACGAGCTAACTCACATTCTTGCCACCACCGCTCAAAGAGCTGAAGCTAGAAATACATTTAAAAGTGCTTGGAGTAAGTGACACATTGAAAAAATAACCCGTCCTCAACGGTCATCGCGGATTTACACTGGGCGTGGCATGCTACATTGCTTTTGTTTGTTTTGGTGGGATTTTCGCCGTTTTCAACATCATTTCAGTTATATTACAGCGACAGTTCACTTTCTCATGATCCCTGGGTAAACAATCTAATTCTAGACTAGGAAATTAGCCTTACGCAAGGGTACTCTACCATGACCACAGCGCCACGACTAGGGATCGAATCTGGAACGCCCGATTTCAAATCCCCGATGCTACCAACTAGGCCACGTTGGCTTCCTCTCTTTTACCATGCATGTTACCTTGCATGTTACCTTGCATGTTACCTTGCATGTTACCATGCATGTTACCTTGCATGTTACCTTGCATATCACTGGTTAGTCAACTACGTGGCAAGGACAAGTGTACTGTCACGGGGATATCCCTACCCACTGCTGAAAACAACGACTATTCACTGTAATACAATTATCACAGTCTATCAGTCAGCAAACACACCATTTAACTCTTTCAGCGCCGAATTGTTTGAAGTAGACTCTTCCATGTTCAAAATAGGGCGTCTCCATTTCTCATGTAATAATAGTTTGGACTATTTTGATAACTTAAAGGCAAACAATGCTGATTTCAGGTGAGACAGCTCGTTACGAGTTGACTCACCGGAATCCCTATTGTTTGCAAAAACCTCAATATTGCCCCTTCGGCACTGAAAGAGTTAGACGGGGCTACATAAACAAGCATCCACAGGACACTTGCTTCTAAAGTCAAATGTTTATACCTTTGCATCTTTGCTTGATTTTCCCTTTATATTTATGTTCTACCCCTGCCGGAGAAGATTGTTTGTTCTTCCTTTCTTTCTTCTTTCTGTACTGTCCATCATGTTTAGCTTTCATGTCGTCTATATTGTCCTCCGATCTAACCTATCAATAAAAGAACGCCGAAAGCGAACGCCACACTCGTCATTACTGATTAATCGTTAGATCCAGACGTATGTGACTTAGTATAGTATAAACATGCGTATTGTTCCTAGGACCGTGTGTACCAGGTTTCATTGAAACTGTTGAATGTTCTTTGAGTTATGAGCTAAGATTAAAGTGGTGTGACGACGCAGACAACGACGACAACCACGACGACGACCACGACGCGAAGGGTATTACAATACCCCCGACATGTTATCTTCGAAAAACAGAGAACATTATAACGGTCTACTGAACGAGAAGTTTCAAAGTGAATTTCATTACCAAATCATAGTGCCCAATTGTTTATCATCTGCTAACATATGTTCAGAACATGTTAACTCTTTCACTGCGGAATTTCACAAAGTAGACTCTTCCATGTTGAAAATTGAACTACTCCAACAGGAATTTGGTAAAATTTAATGTCTCACCCGAATTTGCATTGTTTGAAAAAGCCTTCAATCACCTTTAGGTTATGCCTAATATTAATATAGTAAATATGCAGTAGACAAATTTGAAAATATCTAGGCAAGATTTTGGAAAATCTCTGTATGGGAAGATTTGGTTATTGAAAAGAGTTGAAGCAAATGTGGCAACTTTGTCCTTCTGACATGATTTATTCTGAGGTGGTCCGCTACAGATGGGTCAGAAAGCGTCTGGATTAATATTATTATCATGTGTTAACATATGAGCCGTCTCGCGAGAAAACCAACATCGCTGCATCTGCGTAATGTATCGACCAAGATCAGCCTGCGCAGTCCGCGCAGCCTAATCCGGACCGACACATTTCGTCTCTGGGAGATAGAGGTATCGAGTAATGATTCCTGAAACAGAATACCCACAGTAGGCGAAAAATGTCTGTCCGGGTTAGCCTTCGCAGTATGCTTATGCTGATCTAGGTCGATACTTTACGCTGTGTCCACAGTGTTGGTTTTCTCGCGGAACGGCTCATACGTTTATTTAATTAAATACTGTTTTAACTGTTTCAGCGTCAATGGTAATATTGAAGGGGTTTTTAAAACACCACATATTCCAGGGGCGTATCTCCCTTTAGGCACTGTAGGCACGTGCCTACACATTTCTTCTCAAAATGCCCCAAAATACAGCTGCGGCGATACACATATGTGTAATGTATCGATCAGATCAGCCTGCGCTATCCGCGCAGACTGAACCGGCCGACACATTCCGTATTAGGTGGATATATTATAGAGTAGTGATTCCTGAAACAGAAAAACCACCGGAGGCGAAACGTGTCCATCCGGGTACGCCGGTGTGGCATGTTTAGGTTGATCCGGGTTGATACTTTACGCAGAGTCCACACTGTTGATTTTCTCGCCAGACGGCCTACACATTGAGTATTGCCAAGCTACGACCCTGGTACTGATGATAGAACTATAACCTTGTTGAAATGAAAAGTCAAAGAAGTGCTGGTGATAGAGTTAAACACCTGTTGAGAGCGACGTAAAACATACCAAGCTTGCAATCATTAATCCACCCGTGTAATAAGGTATCCCCATTTTGGAAGCATCGAATTTAATGGCAGCAATGGCGCATGTCAGACATCCCATTCCCACAAACAACTGTAAGAAGAACAACATCAAGTATACCCGAATGCCCTTCTTTCTGGATACCTCTACATCCGGTCTATGTGCGGTTGGCAAGGGGATATTTTCTGTGCACACTGAAATTTAAAATAAAAGTCTCTTTATTTTGATTCGTTTTTTTAACCCTTTCCCACTTGCAGTCGCTGTTCAACGTATATGAAGCAGACGACTTTTGAAATCAATGTTTTGAACTATTTTCAATAGATACACTTTTAATTAAAGATAATGTCCATGTCTTTGCATAGATGTTTACAAAGATGTCGGCTACAACTTTGTTGTATGAGGAAATTAAGTTCAAGTACTTTAAATTGATCTTTAAAATTGATCTTTAAAATTGATCTTTAAATTGATCTTTAAATTGGTCTTCTTGTAAGAATTTCCAACCGCCACCTTCATAAATTCCAACGATTGGTATTATTAGTCTTGATTTTTGACAATTCGTGTTTATTTTACTAAGAAGTTATATTAGTTGAACCGATAGACACAGATTAGACTGCACTAAATGCAGGCTTATATCATTTTGTATTGTTTAATAACGATGATGTTTTAAAGTGGTAAGTTGCATCCTTTATTTTTTTTATATAATTCTGTACAGTATCGTGTACATGTATTAACTGTGTTTACACTTCTAATTCAATGTCACTGAAATATTATACATCATACTGAATTTCCGCTTCCGGTGATACGGATATTAGATATATATTGTACCTGACATAAATATTCAGAGCTCCTGGGATCAAAATTAAACACTTCGAAATAGCAGATGCACTTTAACGCATTAACAGCGGGCGACTTTTGACAAATGTAGGCCTATATTGTTTTATGGCGCATCGACAGCTAAGGTCATTTAGCGCACAATTAAATTTAATTATTCATGATTCCTGGGTAAA
>JAUELF010012492.1:0-17975 GCA_031471495.1 Clinocardium nuttallii
GGTTAAGTCTCCAGGAAGCAGACATCGAGCGGGATTAATATAAGCTTAAAGCTTGTTTCGCAATCGATGTAAAATAAATACGTTTACAAAGAAAACCTCACAACCCCTCGATTGACAACGGAGTCGCTACCGGGATAAAAAAAAAGAAATGTGTTGAAAGCAAAAAAGTCAATATTTTTGCGTCAATTTGAATCAAAATGAAAATTCTAATTTTCCAAATTTAAAATTAAATCTGCATAATCAGATTATTTTGTAACAGGTCACCCTGAAAATATCAGGTTAATGGTAAACCCGTTCAAACCCGCAGCAGACGATATAAAAAAAATGAAGGGCTGAAAGGATGTTCCGGTGAAGTTTCATCCCAATTGGCCCCACATTTACAAAGGAGAAGATGATGACGATCGATGGATCTTTAAGGGGCTTTTTTATGCGATCACAATAACTCACCTTGAGCGCTTCGTGCTCGGGTGAGCTAAAAAAGAGGCCCAGTATCGCTCCACTGCTATGAAGCAACATTTAAATCTCCAAACAGCCCTGCCGGCCAATCAACATTGCTTCAAGGAATTTGTTAGGTCTCCTAAGGAACATGTCTAACAAATTATTTGAAAATTGGTCAAACACTTTCTGAGAAGAAGATTTTTTAAGTTTTCTCTATATCCATATAAGGCAAAATCGCCCAGTCCCCTGGTGACCGCGTTCTTCGACAACTTGAATTTAAGAAATCTGGTAGAGGTCACCCAAGAAACATATACAAAATTATTTGAAAATCTGCCCGTCACTTTCGGAGGAAAAGAGATTTCACTTTCTTTTGGTTGCCATGGACACCAGAATTGTGCATGGATCAAACATATTTGAAGATATTTAGGAGAGGACATTGAGAGGATGCTTCCTATGAATTCCCAATTGGTCAAGTGGTTAGGGAGGATAAGGCGTTTGAAGCAAAACGTTTATGGACCCACGCACGCCGGACAAATTCGCCATGACATAAGCTCGATTGGCTTTCAAGCCAGTGGAGCTAAACAAGAGGGTCGTAATGGCCCTCGTTCGCTCACCTGAATTATTCAATGTACTGAATTCTGAATGCACCCTCCAATGTTAACAAGATTTCATTTGGCCTAGTGATCTATATACTTTGAACTGATATGACTCATATTCCAACATGGACTAGATATCAAAGACAACATTCTGACAAAGTTACTTGCTCAAAGTAAAAATGCGGCCTGGTGAGTTTGAACACTATTTTCCCTTATTGACCTAGTTTCTGGTCCAATATGACCCATATTCCAACTTGACCGACATATAATTCTCCCTTATTGACCCAGTTTCTGGTCCAATATGACCCATATTCCAACTTGACCGACATATAATTCTCCCTTATTGACCTAGTTTCTGGTCCAATATGACCCATATTGGAACTTGACCGACATATAATTCTCCCTTATTGACCTAGTTTCTGGTCCAATATGATTCCATATTCGAACTTGACCGACATATAATTCATACAAACATTCTGACAGAAGTGCAAGCTGCTAAAGCAAAAAATGTGGCAAAATATTAACAAGATTTTCCTTCAATTTGGCCTTGTTTTTGACCCTAAATGACCTATAATCGGGCTTATATATCATTTAGATAAACATTATCATCGAATGTCAAGCTGATGTAGCAAAAAAAGGGTCTTCTACAGAGTAAACAAAATTTTCCTTCAATATGGCCTATTGACCTAGTTTCTGAACCAATATGACCCATAGTCGTACTTGACACCTAGATATCTTTCTGATAAAATTTCTAACTGCTAAAGCAAACAAGAGTTGTCGGAGGACAATATAGCTCGCCTATCAGACCCTACTTCAGAACAGTTACAGCATTAGGTAAAGTTCAAAAAGGGGCACAATTCATTCAAGAGTTATGGCTCTTATGACTCTGAATAAGTGTGTGAAGTTTCAAAGCAACAGCATACCCAGTGTCTGAGAAAAGGCCTTGCATGCAAAGGTTTGACCAAGGCAACGGCAACGTTATTACATAAGCTCCCCTATTTCTTCGAATAAGCGAGTGTGGCCTCTCGAGTGTTAACAAGATTTTCCTTCTATTTGACCTAGTGACCTACTTTTTGACCAGGCATGACCCATGTTCGAACTTGACTTACAAATCATCAAGACAAATATTCTGATAAAGTTTCATCGTGCTCAATTTGAAAATGCTGGCAAAGCGAACGACAAATCGGACTTGATTACATAAGCCCCTATTTCTTCGAATAAGCGAGCTAAACATGTGGCAACAAGATTTCTGACAAAATGTGATCACAATAGCTCGCACAGGTGAGCTAATAAAGCGTTGCAAATGCATCTGCAAGAGAGAAAGGATTAATACTGCAATAAGTGTTAATGACTGGATTCACTTACTAGTTTTCAAAGATGAAAACGTTTGTCGTCTGCAAATGGGTCAGTAAGTGAAAGCGTAGGTGACAGACATATGATGAAGATGCAATTCTTAAGTCACAACACATTAGTAGTTCAGTCAAGGCTGCAAGGTTTACTAAAATATATCAGAAACCAATACTTGTAGGGACATTTTATTCATACTTTTGCTCATAAATAAGCTGTACGCAAACACATTTAACAACATTAATCTTTACGACTGGTATTTTACAAAAGTTTATATTTCGTTTGCGCATCGTAACGTTGTAATCAGATTCATTTCTTTTAAGAAAAAGATCAGCTGCCTTGAATTTAAGTATGTGCAGCGACACTGGTGTACAGTATTGTATTATATACCCAGTGATCTGCAGCGACACTGTTTAAACCACTAGTGGGTAATGGGAAACAAACAATTAGCATACCTATTTTATTTATAAAGCCATTATTTGTGCAATAATGAAATTAACACGAAACATTTTAGAAAGTTACCAAACCATCTTCACTACAATTATATCCGATATCATGATTAATGTCCATAAGACATGGATACCCCCGTTACAATATTGTCAAGAACCATAACTCTGGTATACTTCAATGAACTCTAAATTCATGTTAGAGATTCATAACTGCACATTGTAGTGAATACTCCCATGAACTGCATGTCTTTATGTCTTATACTTTAGCAGCTATAGTCGACGACACAAAGGCCTGGAATGAATGGACAGACACACAGACAAAAGCCAATCAAAATACCCTCCCTCTAACAAAGCAAAAGAAACATAATTGATATTTTCGTTTCTAAAACGTAATTTACATAAGTGATACCAATAACATGATACTCCCTAACAAATAGGTCAACATACTTGTACATTACCTTTACACAGAATATGAATTGCTTTAGATGAATCATCCAAAGAGAAACAAAACATTTCCTCTTTACTATTTACATATGTACAAAAATAAATGAATTCATAAATATATTAACTCTATATGATGAGTTCACGTACTACCGGAGCTATGCACATGCACTTCCAACTAAATGATGCCCAAAATCAAAACAGATTTTGCAGTAGGGGCCCTCCAAGAAAACCAAATTATATTTGACCATTAGCATCCCCAGCAACAAATATGATATATGGACCTGCACTATTCTGCAATAATCTAAAACCCTTTCCCACATGTAGACATATTTTGTCGAGTCTGTAGCAGGCCATGAAAGAAATCATTATTGCAAGAGGAGAAATTACTCAATATGAACAATTTCCATTCCTTTGCATACATGTTTTCAAAGTCATATGCCCGCAGATTTGTCACATTGTGAAAATGGTTTAAACATTATGAAAAACAAGGCACACTTGAAGCAGATGGCATAGGTGCAATCTTATTGAAATCAGACCTAAATACTTTGCTGTATGAGAATAAACGTTTGATACTGCAGCGAAGCTAAGGTCTGTTTTAATGAGATTTGCTTAGATGTGAAGACGATTGTTTCATTGACATTCGTTATCTGCTGGTTAGTTTTATTGAAGCACCGCTCATCTGTAGTTACGTCTGTTTTGAAGCGAATCAACTGTTAGTTTGAACCAATTTTATACCCAACGTCTTCAGTGAAAGATTGAGAAGATATATATAATAATTGACCCGTCCCCAAGAAAACCAACATTGTGGATTTTGCGTAAAGTATTGACCAGGATCAGTCTAACCATGCTGAGCAGGCTTACTCGGATTGACACTTTTTGCCTCCTGTGGATATTCTGTTTCAGGAATCACTACTATATACATCTATCCCCCTGGATCAGTCTGCGCGGACAGTGCAGGCTGATCTGGTCGATACATAACGCAGATGCCATAATGTTAGTTTACCCATGTTACCTATGTAGATCCCAAAGAAGGAGCATTTATTACTACCTATCCATTATTTGAAAACCTCTTATAAAAGTACATGTGCCTGTAATGAATCTATGAAAATATACACATGTACTATTAAACGATAATAAATAAAGAGAAAAGCATATTCAAAGAACTGATAACATTAACCCTTTCCCACCTGCACACATTTTGATGCAATAGAAGAAGACAACGATTTTTGAAAACATTGTGGCCAAAAGTGAAAAGTTGCTCATGATGAGCAATTTCTCCTTTGGCTACAATGTTTTCAACTTTATTTAACAATTAAGATATCTTTTATCGAGATTCTTCAGGTTTTTGTCACTATATTTTAAAAAGTCTGCTGCAGATTTGTTTTATGTGGGAAAAGGTTAAGGAACGTGTCCACTTGTCTGAGTAAATTATCACTTTCCCACATACAGACATTTTATGTCAACCAAATTGCAGCAAAAAAGATATTAATGACAACTATCAATTTCTCCTTCGCCCCAATGTTTTCCACTTTTTCAATAATTGTTCTTTCATCAAAGAAAGTTGCCATTGTTTAGTAGATGTTCTCAGGGTCGTCTGCAGCAGAATTGCTGTACAATAAAATGGGTTAAGCTGCTATTGAATAAAGGAGCCGTATTTTCAGGCTGGAAATTTGGCATATGATATTATCCCAAGGATTGATGGTCGTGCTTCACAGAAGGTAGAACACTATGAAGGCAAGTAAGAAGTAATAAAGGATTTCACTGTTAGTAAAAGTCCATAGAACTTCTACATTTGCAGAATACGTTTTTGAATGGAATGCTTTGTTTGAATAGAAATTCTTAACAACTGAAAGAATGATCTGAAGATCATTGTCAGAAAGAGCGCAAGATTACAGTCAATTGATTGTGAAGTTAAATGCCATTTTTAACAGTGATGAGCAATTTCCCCTTTTGGCATGATGTTTTCAGATGCGCCAAAATGCGTCTGCCGATAAGAAAAGTTTGTTTTTAATAGAAGGGCACGCATAAAAGGAGCACAAAATAAGAATGTATTCCTTTTCATACATTGAATCAGGCTAGGAAATATAAACTTATAGACAATCCTTCTAGCAAATACTTTAATTTCTTACATTAACATTTGCAGTTACAAAGTAAATCAAATTGTTTATGCAAAAGAAACAATGTTAAAATGCCAACATCTTTGCAAACTGAGCATAAATTAACCTTAATTTAAGTTTAACCCTCACCAATATGCAGACAACTTTTGAAAACCTTTTGCCAAAAGAATTAATTGCTCATTATGAGCTATTTTTCCATTTGTCACAATGATTTAAACTCTATTCAATAATTTTAATTTCATTTAAAGATTGTCCACATTCTTGCCAAGTTGCTTTCAAAGATGACAGCTGCAGATTTGTGCTTAGTCCAGATCATTTAACAAATGCTCCATATAATTGACATTATGTATAATATTTATGTCTTCCTGAAGAGAAGATATTTAAGAGTGAGTAAATAAAATCATATCCACTAACACTGTAATGACAACATAGTTTTGCATAATAACCTTGATTAAATCAACAAGCAAAACTAAAAGGGAGCTTTATTTATAGTGATAGTTTGAAATATATGTCTACAGGACACTGAATACCTCATTCTGTCTTGTTACCTTTTTACCACATGTAGCATCATTTTATAAACCCTTTCCCAGAAACTACAAATCTGCATCATCTAGGGAAAAAATATTAAATCTCTAAATGAAAGTAATAATGGAATAGAGTTGAAAATCTTGTGGCAAAAGGAGACATTGCTCATGTGCAATCTCTCTTTTAATCACAATATCTTCAAAAGTTGTATCATCAGAATGCGTCTCTATGAGGGAAAGCTTTAAAACAATGTACCTTAATGTACTAAGATTTGCCGCATTTAAGCCTCAATGTTTTCATAGTCTTCTGCTGAAACACTTGTTGTATTGAGTGTTAAATATCATAGCCCATAACTCTGGTACTACAAAGTGCTTGTATGTCAAAACCACGAAACACTAAACAAGAACAGAGATGATCCTATTGAGTATAGTACCTATAACATATTGTTTGACAGTCAGATAACAATTTCATAATAGGAAATGCACCCCTAAATATAAAGCTCTGAAAAACAGTTATTTGTAATATTGTGCAAAACTTAAGTCTTAGCACTGAAGTGAATTGATAAAACAAAAATTATCACACCAACAAATGGACCCTCAAACATACAAAATGGGGAGATTCAGATCAATGCACCATGGACTTAAGGTTGGTTTGAGCAGTGTAAAAATTGTACAATCACACACTTTCTTTTATCATTCAAATTAAACGAAAATTGTCAACCTAGCCTTAAATTGGATGAGATATGTAGGACAAAAAGAGGTTCTCATTGCATATGCAAATGAAAGCTCAGGTGAGCATATGCTTAGTCTTTCTGTCCAAATACATGTATATATTGAGTCATAGATCATAGATGTAATATCTAACGAAACCACAGAATTATAACTCTTTATGTCCAAGTATTGCCAAACTGGAATGCAGTAAGAGCCTTTAAAGATGCACCACTAATATTGCTACATTTCCAACATGCCATATCAGGCCATTTTTTTCTATTCTAAAGCCATACAATTATGTCAGGGCGATTTGGGGTATTACTGTCCATCCAGTTTGGTATTTAATGTTACATAAGCTTACAGATAGTAAGGCTACACTATTAGTGTTTTGTCAGTAAATGCATAAATTTAGGTCTATTAAACATGCAAACAAGAAAAGCTCTGGTTAGACTGTGCATATGTACAGGCTTTCCAATCTACCCTATTTTAGATGACACAAAGACCCCAAATCGCCCGATGCGGCTCAAATGTTGATGATTCTCTTAAAAGCAATTCTTATGACCATATACAACATATAGTTTGGTTAAGATGAAGGTGATTTTTAACCCTTTCCCTTATAAAGATTTCTTCTTTTGCCACTGTGTTTTCCACTTTTAGTCATAGGTTATGCATGCAATTATAGGGATTTTCTATTTTTTGACAAAATATATTCAAAGTCGTCTGCTGCAGAATCGTTGTATGAGGGTAAGGGTTAAAGTGGTTCCAATAACGTTTGGACAAAAACTTTCATCAAAAGTTGCCCCGTCCTTATACATGAACTGATCTGAAACCTCCTTTAATGTATTTTTCCTATAAGAACTAAACACTTGTTATGTTGTCCACTTTTGGAAACCATAACCTTTCACAGTTGTTTGCATTAGAGACTTTTGTCTAATGATATCACAAAATGTCCGGTGCTAGTCAATCTTCACTGTAGAATAGATTTTTCTAACAAAAGCACTTGTTCCTTGATATCCAAACGTTCCTGAAATTGTATAACAAATATAAGATAAGGTAAATACAGAGAACTAGGCCAATTACACATATGAGCGGTCTCGCGAGAAAACCAACATTGTGGTCTCTGCATAAAGCATCAACCCGAATCAGTCTAAACATGCCTTGCAGGCTAACCCCGCCATACACTTTTCGCCTGTTGTGGATTTTCTGTTTCTTGGACCATTTCTCTATACCTCAGAGACGGAATGTGTCAGCCCATATCAGTCTGCGACGACAGCGCAGGCTGATCTGGTCGACACATTACGCAGATGCCATTATGTTTGTTTTTCTCACAGGACAGCTCATGTATTACAGGTTTTTCTTATGTATAACACTACTTTCATGTTAAAATCAACATGCCAGATGTTATTGCTTAATACCTGTCAATTTCTAACATAAATGCTACATTATCCTTGAACAAAGTGTAGACAAATAAGATTTATTTATTTATTGGGGTTTTACTCAATTTCAAACATTAATTCAGTTATATCCCAGCAAAACAAATAAAATCAACAGTGTTCAAAGGAATATGTGTAACCTGCCAATCAGTGAAAGCAAGCAAAGACAGACAAACAGAAAGTGGAGAAAGGATCCATATATGTGTCAAGATTTTTTTTTTATAAACTGAATCAATCTTTTCCATGTTTCAATGAGTGTCGAGTTATTGAAAAGAATGAAGAGACTGTCAAAAGAAGAAATAGCTCATTATGATTTCAAAGGGTTAGGGGTAAAATATGGATTTTAGAACATGATAATCTTACTCACCACACATTAAACCAAGTGCTAAACTAAACAGGAACATGTACCCAAAGTAAAAGACTGTTTGAAACAATCCATACATTCTGAAAAATACAACAAAACCATAAATAAGAAAAATATATTTGAAAGTTGAACCCCTTCCCACATGGAGACACATCTGCAGCAGATGGCATGAGAAAACATTGTGACAAAAGGAGTAATTGATGTGCAATCTCCTTTTCTCACAATGTTTTTAACTCTACTAAATAATAATACTCTCTTTTTGACTTAATGTTTTCAGTCACCAGCTGCAGATTTGTTTCATGTGGGAAAGAGCAAATCAAGTAAAATGTCTTCATGACAAAAGAAAATTTATAAGGAAATGTTTCTTCTTAAAAGAAAGAAAGCTTCAATATCAAATCAGTAGTTGAGAAAAAATAGTCAAAGAATGGACTAGACAGTTATTTAAGTATAAACAAGCCAAAAGCCTTGGCAGCTACGCTTTTGACTCATCGGGCCTTTAGTTTCAACACTGTATTCTAGCAATTTAAATTACAACTTCTAAGATGATTCTGGCTCTTTGGGTGCATATTGAAAATGTTGTTATTTGTTTATGTAACAGTTATGGGTCCCTCAACAATCAAGATTTACACATATTTACACAGAGGTCGAAGATACACATGTGAAATTTGCCATAAATTCAGTTATAGTCACAGACAACAGAGATTGATTAATTAATTGATTGGGTTTTAGCGCCTTTTCAACATATTTCAGTCTTATCAAGGCTGCCAGGCCAGTACACCTTCCCATGTGTTTCCTGGCTTTCTCACATCAGTACACCAAATAACAGTGTTTTGCAAGCAACTGGCTGCTTTTCCACAGACTAAGTCCATCAATGAAATTTGAGTGATGCTTGTCACATTGACCTTTGTCACACATGAGAGAGAATGTTGCTCCAGCTTGGGTTCAAACCCTTAATCCCTCAAATGACAGCCTGCATTGCTACCAGGACTTGGATAACGAACAACAGAAGTGATTCCTATGTGTTAAGGCAGACACATTAAACATAAACATATTGATGAGAAAAAGTATACTTACTTCGTTTTAAAGAAGAAATAGTAGAAGGAATAGAGATAAACATAACCGGCTGTTGATCCAGCAGCAAGGAAACTTGTCCACTGCCTGTAATAAGTAGAATATTGTATTGTTTACTTTTCTCAACTATATCTTTCTTTCTTAGAACTGAATTAAACCCTATCAGGCTGTGTTGAGGTACTACAGAGGTCTAGCTAGATAAGGAGGGAAAAATTATTTCCCCAACAATATATCTCTTTACAGGTATTTTCCCCTTATCTTTCTTATTATCCAACCAAACCCTATGAAATGGGTACACAAAAGAACCGTCTCCGAGACTTTTGCTTTGAGTACACACAACATAGGGTTAAGAGGTCAAACAAGGATTACAGAACAAGAAAAATGCTCCTTATCTATAGCATTGATTAAACCATATCATGTTAAAGTACTCAAGATGTCAGGTATATATGTTTCACATTTTCACTTTGTGCTCAATTAAACCCTATTATGGGTACCATCTCACTAAGACGATTCATTATGCACCCTAATTAGGGAGACATTTTGGACATGAAATATATACATTTATAAGCGGTCCTCTGTACCTTTAACCCTTTCCCTCATTCAACAATTCTGCAGCAGACGACTTTGAACATATTTTGTCAAAAAATAGAAAATCTCTATAATTGATAGGAAAACCTATGACTAAAAGTGGAAAACATTGTTGCAAAAGGAGAAATTGCACGTCAGAAACCGTCTATATGAGGGAAAGGGTTAAATCGGGAATAAATTGTAGAAGTTTCATCAATATGAACACAAGTTTTACAGAATTTCTCGTTTTCAAAAAAGATTTCACATTTGACATTACAAAATTATTCAACATTAAAATGTCTAAGAACTATGTCTTGTCCAGTCTGTATAGGAATTTCTACCACTTTTCGGGGGTCTTAACACTTTCCCACATGCAACAAATCTGCAGCAGACGACTTTAAACAACATTGAGACAAAAAATGGAAAATCTCACCAAATGAAAGTATCATTAGTGAAAAGAGTTGATAACATTATGGCAAAAAGGAGAAATAGCACATTGTGAGCAATTTCTCCAAATGCCATAATGTTTTCAAAAATAGGCTTCTGCAAATGCATCAACATGAGTCTATATGTAGAAACAGTTTAAAAAGGGACATTTGCTCTCTCAATTGGTATACTAAGCTATGAAGTATTCAAAGGAAACAGGCAAAAAACAAGATATTAAGCTCGACTTACCAGCGATAGTCCTCCGCATTTAATAGGAAATATGTGCAGACAATGGTAACACAGACTGTGACCACCATCAGAATAAGAAACACCAGTAACATAAACCCATATACATAGTAGATCTTGTACGCCCAGAATGAGGTGAATATGAAATACCTGAAAAATCATATGGTATATTTAATTTTCTTATAAACAAATATTTAAAACAAAATGTTATGAATCAACAAACATAATTTAACCTCCCATTGATCATGACACAGGCAGTCAGTCGTAATGCTAACCCCGTAATCCTGAGCTTGAAGGAGGGCAACTTATTACTACCATTTTTAAAGATTTTGTTATGACCCAGCTGGGGATCAAACCCTAGACCTCCCACATCCAGGGCAGGGACTCTCCAAAATCAAAGCTCAACAACACATTTGACAGCTGGTTCAAGGTTGAACAAGTTCTAATTATAGAAAAAGACTTACATTTCAATGAAAATGGATCCAAATGGCAGTACACCACCCAACACTACAATTACACTGGGCTCCATGAACCTGAAATTATTAAGAAGAGTCATGATGGCCATGTATTAACATTACCAGCTTACAATAAATCTGCAGTAGACGACTTAGAAAATATCTATGCATAAAAAGGGGATATCTTTTAACGAAAGTATAATTTTTTCAAAAGAGTTAAAAACATCATGACAAAAGGAGAAATTGCTCATTACAAATTTTCGCCCGTTGCTGTAAACTATTTTTCAGGACATTAACATAATTTTAACTTTTTCCCACATATAGACACAGACTGACGCACCTGCAGTAGACAACTTCCAAAAACATTGTTACAAAAGAAGACATTGGTAATATTAAGCGATTTAGACTTTTGCCACAATGTTTCAACGCTTAATTCAACTTTTTTTTTAGATATTAGCAATTTTCTCCTGCATTATATAAAATTAGTCTGCTTCAGATTTGATAAATGAGGGAAATAGCTAAACAAGCTTTTTTGGTATACAAAATATAACATTATAAAACTTACCATTTTTTCTCTGGTATAGGCCTGGGAACTGCATTTATTCTGCATGGATAGTTGGGCTGTCCAGAGATGTTTCTACCCAGTACTGTGCCAACTAAATTTAGTGGCAATATCACAAATATACAAATACATGTTACTGCAACCTGCAAATATAAATATATACATCAACTAAAGAAGGGTAACTTGATTTACTAAATTTTAAAATGAAGGCAAGATTTTAAATGCACAGCAACAACTATAAAGGAGAACAAGAAAGTATTTGGTTATTAATGAAACAATGATTGATTAGGGTTTGATGCCGTTTTCAACAATTATATCACGGTGACCAGTTCACCTACGTATGTGTTTCCTGGTTTTCCCACACCACACAACATACTTTCCAAGCAACTGGCTGCTTTTCCACATAGACTGTTTAACAGCCTATTGGTGAAAGACGAATGACGCATGTCACAATGACTTTTGTCAAACGTCAGAAAGAATGTTGGCCAAGCTGCGATTCGAACTCACAACCCCTGGATTGACAGCTCACATCGCTACTGGGGCTTGACTATTAATGAAACAAAAACATATCATTCCTCAATGACAATTTGTCAGTAGAATACTAATATGAGGATGTTTAAGTGTATATACCCTTTCAAAACCCTTCAAGGGATACAAAAGATATGGAGCAGACATGAGATAAATTCATGACTTTGATTTTCAACTGAGCTTGCAGAAACTTTGATATATTGCATATTGCCTCAATATGTTGAATTTTCGTGAAAAATTGTTTCAAAATCCTTAGAAATTTCAAATTAACATGAAATGGTCTTAGGACCTTTGACCACTTAAAGACCGTGACCTTCAACTGAGCTGGCAAAAACATGAACTCAGCACATTTTCTCAATAAGGTGAACATTTGTGGCAAGATTTTTTTCAAAATCATTCAAGCATTACAAGAGATAAGGTCGGGAAACAGTATACACAAGTTTAATCTTTCAAGCGGTTCAAGTTATGGAGCATAAATATGACCTATGAATGAATTGGAATATAAAGTCAAATTTCCTGAAAATGCATTTACATAGTTTTTTGCTTCAGTTATATCTATAAAGGGGAAAACTGTATTATCTGGAAAACAAGACATAATTGAATTTCAAACATTGTGAGAAAAGAATTCGAAAGCTTGTATTTTGGTATGCAACAAATGTGTACTCACCATAGTGCCAAATGGAATTGCTCTAGATGCATGATAATAAATGGCAATGAAATTAATGAAGAAAGCTGTCCCACACACTAAACTTGGCAATAAGAAGGCACTCATCAACATTTGTTTTATCCACACTTTACCTGAAAGAAATATCAGATTTGTTTTTGAAACACATAGAACAACATTTTTATCTATTTAAAGATGGTCGAAGATCAAGGTCAATGTCACATGCTAAAATTTATTTGAATTTTAAAAGATATTGTCAAAAGGAATAGACATGTATGACAAACGTGAAAGCACTGTGCTATACAGGTCAAGTCATTGAAATGAGTTTTTAAAATTACTGGTTCAAAAATCATAAATGTTTTGGTTTAATGTTATATAATAAATGTAAAAAAAGAGATTTTTTCACTGGTCCGAACCAGAAGTTACTGGCCAAGGACCATAGGACCACTATTTATGCCACAAACTGGGTCAAATGTTATGGCCAGGCCAATAACTATATATTACGTCCTCTAAATCCGTGATTCTGGGGGATAAAAACAAGAATTAGAAAGAACCATTACAGATGGCTTCATTTTAAATTCAATCAAAGTTTTGATTGCAAGTTCAAATTTTACATTCAAGCAATACAAATATCGCATCTAGGTTTTTTTCCAGCAGCCTTTTAGAAGTCAATATTTAGATTTCTGTGATTGATCTTTTCCAGGTACATTTTGACCATATTGAATGTATGTGTGAAACATCTCCGACTTACTTCTGCATTAATTAGTGTCTAAACCATTGGTATAAATATTGAAATTATCTTCTGTCTAGATTTTGTTTACAATACATTTAGTGTAACTACCTACCTCCCATTCTAGCATAAAGACTACCACCAAAGAAACCATTCACAGGTGAAGAGGCAGCGTAGACAAAAATAGCAGTGCTTAATAATGACCCTCTTCTGCAATGAAAAGAACAAAAAACAATGAAGCGTTTATATAAATTAGAACTAATATTTTAATGAGGTATTTGTACTAAATGTGTTAACTTATAAAAATAAAGGTCTCTCATTTTCATTATTATTATTTTTAGTTATTGCTCAAAAGCAAGAGATAATGACAATCTTTCCTTTTATTCTTTTCCTTGCTACATACTTTCATTGTTTTTGAATTCTTATCATCTAAATTAATATGGTGTAACAGTGATCTTCACAGAAAAAAGGGTTGATTGATTGGGGGTTTAATGCCGTTTTTAACAGTTTCTCATATCACGGCGGCCAGTTCACCTACTCATGAATTTCCTGGATTCCGCAAACCAGTACTCCACACAACAATCTTCCCAAGCATCTGGCTGCTTTTCAACATAGACTTAGCCCATTTGTGGAAGACGAATGACACATGTCTCATTGACTTTTGTCAAACGTTGGAAAAAAAGTTGGCGGAGCCAGGATTCGAACTCACAACCCCTGGATTGACAACCCTCGTCGCTACCGACACGAAAAAAGAAAAAAATCAGAATCTAAAGACTGAATAATTTTCTGGTATTTCCTGGGTAATTTACGAAAGGTTATTTCCGTTCATTGCTGAATCGGTCTAAAAAGTTTGCACAAATCTTTACTTTTTGCTTGGTTGTGATGACTTTTTACAATCTTCAAGAATTACTTACTCTGTATATAGTTCTCCCACAATAGTAAATGTAATCACAAACAAGGAAACTGTAGCAATGTGGTAGCCTGTGCCTATCAAAGCTGAAAATAACATTGGATTGGTTGCTGGGCGAAAAACATCCCCATGGACTTGCTTCCAACCATATTCGTCTCCTAGATCTTTTTCCTGAAAAGGCAATTGAACCGAAACTTAACTTAAGGTCCATTATGACGTATCAGCAACATTAAAAACATTGTAGTAAAAGAAGAAAACAAGCATTTTCTCCCTTTACCAAGGTTTTCCAACTCTCTGCAATAAGTAAAATTTCATAGAGCTTGTCAATATTTTGACTTTAAAATGTTTAAAAAGCCTAACTGCAGATTTGCATTTTGAAAAAAATTGTTAAGAAATAAGTGACCTTGACCTCAATACATTTAACTTCATGCTTTAATATATTTGTTGATGGAGCTTGTCAATATTTTGACTTTAAAATGTTTAAAAAGCCTAACTGCAGATTTGCATTTTGAAATAAGTCGGTAAGAAATAAGTGACTGTGACCTCAATCCATTTAACTTCATGCTTTAATATATTTGTTGATGTAAGTAACCTTATTAGTTATTATTTAGGAGAGCTGTATCAAATTAATGAGATGAAAACTTTCTTTTCTAATCTAAGTAACAGCAACTTTTAACTTTCTGACAGGCCCCAAATACCATGAAATGCTAGCTTTCCAATAGATCTGCCTATCTGTGAAGTTTTAAGACAATAACATCATACATTAACAAGTAGTTAAGTAGTCATCAGAATTTCTGGCTTGGGTAAATGTCAACTTGACCCAACTGCCCTCATATGCATTACTAAGCCAATATTCTACCAAAATTGTTTTAACAGAAATATAAGTCAGATATGTATTCCACGTCCTAAAATCCTAATTTGAGCTTGAAAACCTAAATTGTCGGTACTCAAAAGAATAGTCTTATTGAGACAATTGTTTTTTAGAGCTCACAACATTGGGCATTATAGGGTAATAAGAAAGACACTGTCAGAAAAGAACAGATCTAGACCTCTCAGCAGGCATTTAAGCTTTTCCCACATACAACAAATTTGCAGAAGACGCCTTTGAAATGTCTATGAAAAATATCTTATAAATGAAAGTATATGATTATAAAATGTATTGAAAAAATTATGGCAAAAGGAGAAATTGCGCACTGTTTTCAAGTCATTTGCTATAGATACATCAAAATACGTCTTCAGGCAGGAAAATGGTGTTAAGCCAGTTGATCAGAGAAATAAATACCAGCTCCAATGAGCTTTTATTTTTGGACTGCAAATTTGCCACATTGGGTTCAAAGTCAATATTCCAAAAATAATAGCCACTAATATTTGATGTCATAAGACCTAAAAGCTAGCAACCAGCTTGAGAAAAGAAGAAACGTCTAATTACCATATCATCCATCTCATCCTCTTTGCTGTATCTTGCATAATCTTTTCTTAAAGTTCTCATCAGAATCATGGAGACTAATCCCACGAGGAAAATCACCATCATAAAGGAGTTAAAGATACTAAACCAGTGAATCTAAAAAAACAAAAAACACCACATTAACCCTTTTCCATCATACAGACGCTTTCTGATGCCTCTGGGCAGACAGCTTTTTGAAAACATAGTGACAAAAGAAGAAACTTCTCAAAATAAGCAATTTCTCCTTTTGCAACAATGTTTTCCACTTTTAGTCATAGGTTTTCCTATCAATTATAGAGATTTTCTATTTTTTGACAAAATATGTTCAAAGTCGTCTGCTGCAGAATTGTCTAATGAGGGGAAGGGATAATAAAATCTCATAAAACAAATTATAAACATTCAACCCTTTGCTATATACCAACACATCTGCATCTGATCCAGAAAACAGATTTAAAAAGGCTAATTTTCAATTCAATTATCGTAATCAATTAAAGACACACTATCCTTTAAATGCATCAACTAAACAGGTTGTCAAAGTGATTTGTTTACACAACTTTGATGTAAGATGGCGAGAACCAAGCTTGTCAACGGACACACGTAGTTATAATTATATAACTTCATTTATAGAGATTTTCTGCATTAATTATCACTTTTTAACAAGAAACGTCAGGTCAACTTCAACCCTTTTTCTCAAGGGTGTTAGAAAAAACGCCAACATGTTAATTCAGGGAATTATGAAAATGTCCAGTAGTTCTTGATTTTTTCAAGGTTTTGGAGAAGTGTTTGGATGTATATTGCGTCCCAGTCCACTTAATAAAAGCACTAAGGCATGAAAACTTACTTCAATTTGTCTTTGAAAAGAATATAATAACTCTTTACCCTGTGTTGAAAGAAGTTTGGATCCAAGTATTTGTCGAAACGGTCCTCAAACACGATGCTTGATTTATGCCACTTGACCTGTAGAAAATAAGAATTGTTTTAAGACAAGAAAAAGATCATCTATAACTTTAAAAATATTACACATCTCCTTCTCTATGACAAAGAATTACAGTTGTCAACATCAAATTAAGAAACAAGAGGGCTACAATGGCCCTAGATCACTGACCTGGGTTATGAAATGAGATTTCTAATGCAAAACACATGACAAAGTCTTAAACTCTTAAAATACAAATAGCTGTCACGTAATGACCTTATTTTTGACACTACATGGCCCATATTCAAACTTGGCCTACATATCATCAAGACAAACACTCTGATGCTTTCAATATTTTCAAGTTAAAAATTGCAGTGTTAACAAGATTTTCCATCAATTTGGTCTAGTGATTTTGTATTTGACTAGACATGACCCATACTCAAACTTGGGCTATATATCATCCAGACAAACTTTCTGATAACCTTTCAAAAGCAGCCTCCAGAGGAATAACATGATTTTCCTTCAATTTTACTTAGTGACTAAGTTTTAACCTAATTTGGCCTAGTTTCGAACTTGTCCAAGATTTGATAGAGATGAATGTTCTGATAAAACTTTCATGAAGATCAGATGCAAAATGTGGCCTGTAGAGTGTTAACAAGGCATTTATGATGATGCAAGACAGACAAAATGTGACCGAAATAGCTCACCTTGAGAACTTCAAGCTCATGTGAACTGAAAAGGCTTTTATTTTATGGATATATTTGACCTTGGGTCACTAGCATTTTGGGGTGCCAGCAAACACTATAATGGATCAACCATAACTGTGAACAAAATCTTGAAATTCGTCAACGTAGATGCATTAGGATCCCAAAACTAGATGCTGCTCAAATAACAAGAGGGCCATGATGGCCCTGGATCGCTCACCTCAATGTTCACAAGATATTCCTTAAATTTGAGCCGTGACCTAGTTTTTGACCGAACATGACCCAGTTTCAAACATGGCCTAGATATCACTAAGACAAACATTCTAACAAAG
>JAUELF010012601.1:0-17971 GCA_031471495.1 Clinocardium nuttallii
CCCTTTTCGCATTAGTACGCCTTTATTTGCATTATAACGCCATTTTTCGCATTATAACGCCATTTTTCGCATTATAATGCCTTTTTTCGCGTTATTACGAGTTTACAATATTTTTTTTTCTCAGATGATCCTAATAGGCTTTCGTAGTATTGCTTCCTGGAGACAATAACCAGTACTAGCGCCGTTTGTGTGGAGAAATCCAAAATGCAGAACCCACTCATCACGGGAATCGAACCCAGGACATTTGGTACGAAAGGCTGACCACTGGCTTCTACAAATACATATCACTTTGCAGATGCCTCATTCGAAATGCTATCCCGACAAAGCTGAACGCAAATGGAAAATGAAAATGGAAGCTATTACTACTTGTTTCTTAAAGACACTCAATACGCTACCGTTCGAGTATCTATATCTTCTTTAAATAATGGTTGCAAACTGTACCATACAAACATTTTACGAATCGACAGCAAACGTTTGAAAATTAGTCACTTAAATAGCTTATTCAATCTGACCTGGATGGAAGAACACCTACGTATCATCCGTATGATAATATTTTTGCACAAGGGTCAATATTAGTGATATCAATTTGTATTGATTGGAAGAATTGGTCTCACGATAGCTCGAATATGTTTAATTCGAACATGTGATAATCCGAGTATATCGTTTAACTCGAACATGTGATAAGCCGAGTATATCGTTTTACTCGAACTTGCGATAAACCAAGTATATCGTTTAACTCAAACATGTGATAATCCGAGAATATCGTTTAAGTCGAACATGTGATAAGCCGAGTATATCGTTTAACTCGAACATGTGATAATCCGAGTATATCGTTTAACTCGAACATGTGATAATCCGAGTATATCGTTTAACTCGAACATGTGATAAGCCGAGTATATCGTTTAATTCGAACATGTGATAATCCGAGTATATCGTTTAACTCGAGCATGTGATAATCCGAGTATATCGTTTAACTCGAACTTGCGATAAACCAAAGTTGCGATAAACCAAGTATATCGTTTAACTCTAACATGTGATAATCCGAGTATATCGTTTTACTCGAACTTGCGATAAACCAAGTATATCGTTTAACTCAAACATGTGATAATCCGAGAAAATCGTTTAAGTCGAACATGTGATAAGCCGAGTATATCGTTTAACTCAAACATGTGATAATCCGAGTATATCGTTTAACTCGAACGGGAGATAAATCAGTATATCGTTTAACTCTAACATGTTATAATCCGAGAATATCGTTTAACTCGAACATATTATAATACTAGTAAAGCGTTTAACTCGAACATGTGATAATCCGAGTAAATCGTTTAACTCGAACATGTGCTTATCCGAGTATATCGTTTAACTTTAACATGTGATACTCCGAGTATATCATTTAACTCGAATCATTTCCTAGATTTGATATATATTTTGGAAAAAAGATAAGCAGCTCATCACTAACTGGTTTTTTCAAAATACTCATAAAGTATGACTGGATTACGAAGCTGACAATACATACATGACTTTTTAGCGTTTATCAGGGGGATATCTCGAACATGTCGATAACTCGAAGTTAATTAAGGGTTTCCCTTCGACTTCGAGGTATCGGGGGTCTACATTATATCTCTCTTTATAGACAGCACTTAAACACATTGAGCCGTCCTGCGAGAAAACCAACATATTGGTTTCTACGTAAAGTATCAATCCGGATCAGCCTAAGCATGCCGCACAGTCTCACCCGGATAGACACTTTTCGCCTCCTGTGGATTTTCTGTTTCAGGAATCACTACTCTATACATCTATCCCCCTGAATATGTCGGCCTGAATCAGTCTGCGCGGACAGCGCAGGCTGATCTGGTCGATACATTATGGAGATGCCGTAATGTTGTTTTTTCTCGCGGGACGGCACAATTGTTGGTATGAATACAAAACACGAACATTTAACAAGCTACCATAATTGGCAACCTTTTAAATAGTTGAGGTAATCTTTTCTCGTGTGGTTAGTTTAATATCATCCGACACTTATTATCGCGAGATACACATGTAATTCAAGATTAGAAATAATTGTGAAAGATAAAACAAAATTAATTTGTAACACGAAACCCGTAGAGCCAACGTGGAACAGTATTAACCCTTTCCCACTTTCAGACGCATTCCAACGCATTTGCAGCAGACGACTTTTGAAAACATTGTGGCAAAAGGAGATATTGCTCTTGATGTCATGAACAATTTCCCCTTTTGCCACAATGCTTTCGACTCTATTAAATGATTCAACTCTCATTTAAGAAGGCATTTCCCATTTTTGCCAATATTTTTCGTCTGCTGATGATTAACTTACGTGGGTTAACTTTAAGACAATGTGTGACCATCTTACCCATTCATCATCATTAATTAATATGTGTTCGTAAGAATCGAATTACAACCATTATGCTAACAAGGAAGCGTTAACAAGGAAGCGTAAGTGTTAATGATGTTTTCCTACTAACCGTTGTCAAGTAGAATGTTGTCTCGTAGCAGTAGGAACGGAACATATTCGATTCCCGACACGATCATAAAATAATTAACTCTTTCCCTGATACAGACAACATATGCCACCTATAAAGCAGACGACTTTTGAAAACATTGTCGCAAAAGAAGAAATTGCCCTTTTTGCCACAATGTTCTCATCTCTATTAAATAATTATATTTCAAATAGTTTTGCCTAGGTGTCTTTAAAGTAAGCTGATGCAGAGGCGTAAACACGAAGCGTCTGTATGCGAGAAAGGGTTATTTACTTAACCCAGAATGGCAGTGGTGGTTTTAATGGGTTTTATTGTACAAGGATTGTTGATCGAGGTTTAACGCCGTTTTCAACAATTATTCGCGACGGTCAGTTCACTCATTCATATGTTTTCTGGGTTTTTTTCACACCAGTACTCCACACAACACACGTTCCAAACTACTGGGCGGCTGCTTTTCAACATAGACTGTAAGCCCATTGGTTAAAGACGAATGGCGCTTGTCACATTGACTTTTGGGAAACGGCGGAAAGAATGTTGCCCGAGACGGGTTTAGAACTAACAACCCCTGGATTTACAGCCCTCGTCGCTACCGACTGAGCAACCGGGATATCACCAGGACTGATCTGGTATTGATACGATAAACGTAACACTAAGACTTTCAGAACAGTTTAGTGGTTTACGCCATATCACGGCGTTTTCTGGATAAGTTACCAGAACTATTGGTACATTTATCTTGACACCAGACGGCCAGAAAATAGTTTGGTGTTTAAATGTTATAACGCCGCTTTCATTAACGTTTCAGTCATATCACGACGTTTCCTGATTAAGTTACCAGTACTATACTGGTCCATTTATCCTGACACCAGTCAGCCAGTAATATCTACATAGAGGTCATAAATGAGACCGTCTGTGTGAAGAGGTACACGTTGGCAGTTGTGAACAGTTGAGGTTCAGATCAACCTGTTTATCTGCCCAGTCTTGAAATTATCTTAACGAGTTGACATTTGTCTTACAAGCTAACGTAAGTAATATGTCAAAAGAGCAGATTTTGGTCAGACTGTGCCGATATACACCCTGATCTGGTTCTTAACTGTTCTTAACGCTTTCCCACATACTTTTAAGCCGAAACTGATTGGCGTCGTCGACATAAATGGGCAAAGCAACGTTTAAGCTAAACATAAATCTCCGACGCCGACTCTACATTTAAACTAAACATAAATCTCCGACGCCGACTCTAAGTGTCAATAGAAGCAAATATGTGCTTTTACGTCAAAATAAAGTGTCGGTGTCGATTTTAAACAAAGCATAAGTAGTCGACGCCGACTCTATGTACAATCAAACATTTAGTTTAAATCAACACAAATCGTTATCTACATGTGTGTGCCACAGAGTAGGCCTACATCTATGTTCGGCATTTATATGTGCCATAAACATAATGTCTACACATTCAAAAACCACCACTGGCGATTAAGTGCGCTTGAAAATGTTAATAAAATAAAAAAGAGAAATTCATAGTCTAACCTGTGTGTATTTAATCTCGGGTTCTTTAAAAGGGGGTGGCGGTGGTGGAAACATGGCGATCTTGTTCGTTGATCTTGAATGAGTCGACTGTCCCCTATCTCACACCAGCTCTTACGTTAAGATAATTAGAGTGACCTCCACATGAACGTTTTCCATTGGTGCACCACTATTAAGGCCGTCTCATTCGAAAGCGTTTTCGGATTAAAGTACACTGTTTGCTAAATCATTGGTTGTACAATTTTCTTAAAGTTATAATAGCATGGTTTAAAATGATATATCACTCTTCTTAAAGCTTGTTAGCTTTTTTTTCATATTGTTTTCAAACGTCGTTTGTTACTATGGAAGATAATTCAATACTGGTATATATCAAGACAAGAGTCATATCTACTAATCGTGTTTGTACATAATATTATCGTCTGACGAATCCCCGCATACATCAATTCCGCAGCACAGAACTGTGAACGCATCATCATTTATATCAATGAAATTACATGTATAATATGATTATTGAGAAGCGCCATTCCACTATGTTTTTAAAACGGATCGGTTGTAGATTTGCCAAATACCTCGGCATGGAGGAAATTTGTTAAGGGTTCGCAACACGGTTTGACTTATTTATAATCCATACCTGAGCGTCCCGCGAGAAAACCTTTATTCCACTCTGCGTAAAGTGTCGATCCTGATCCGCCTAAGCATACCGCGCAGGCTAACCCGGACAGACACGTTTAGCATTTTGTGGATTTTCTGTTTCATGAATCATTACTCTATATCCCTATCCCCCCTGAGACGGAATGTGAAGGCCCTGATCAGTCTGCGCGGACAGCACAGGCCGATCTAGTCGATACATTACGCAGATGCCGTAATGTTGTTTTTCTCGCAAATTAATGAAACACAATTAAAGATTCGGATGAGATAAACACATGTAATGATATAAAAGATATTTGAACCGCTTATCTGCAAACAAGATTGTGTACACGTTCATTTATATCTGGTGACCTTTGCAAATATTTGATTAAAACCCTTTTTCAAAATACCGACGCTTTCTAACGCATCTGTAGCATACGGAACATTTTGAATAACTTTTTTCATTTCCATTCAATGGTTACATGTTCATTTGTAAAGATTTACCATATGTTTGCGTATATTTTTTCAAAGTTATCTGTTGTAGTTTTGTTGTATGAGGGAAATAGTTAAACTAAATAGGACTGCATTGCCTGATTTCAAGCAGGGTATTTTTTTAGTGCATAGCACAAGAACATGATATATTTATTACATAATATAGAACATGGACTTTGTTATGGGAGTAATGGCTTCCCTCCTTGACGCTCGCTGATGTTTGCGTGGATAGCATAAGGACGGATGCTTTGGTGGTAGGATGAAAACTGCCGGTAATGCTGGTAATTAGTCCACGAAACGGCGTGAAATAGTGTTGAAAGGGGCGCAAAATATAATTCTAATAAAAGCGATATGTAACACAAATTTTACATTAATTATGAAAAGAAAGTGTGTGTCGTGATTTAAAATATCCGCTTGATATATAACCGTACAGCTGTGACGATAAATGTAGATAAGTCTTATCTACGTCCCTGGTTTGACATCATAAACCTAAAACCAAACTAAAGTACTGAAGGTACCGAAGGTAGAATAGCGATCGTTTAAGAAGAAATGCAGAAGTCTATCGAAATATTTATCTAAAAAAGTCCCCTCATACAAGAAATGAGGCATCAGGCCAGAATGAAATGTTTCCAAGATCATCATTTCTTGTTGTTCTAGTTAAAATTAATTGACCCCTACTCCAAACATATCATTCGATGTAATGATCATTTTACCAATAGCTCTATGGAAATCCGACCATGATCATTCATTACAGTACAGTGTCTTCATATTAATTGACGGTACTGGATCAACTAATGCATTTAGAGTATGCAATTTATTGATGCAATAAACCAAAACAGTTGTGTTTCACAGCTTAAGCATCACCCCTTCCTGCTGCCGCAGTAACAACAGTTGTGTTAATAATTGATACTTTTGAACAAATAAGAAAGAGGACCACCATAGGAACATTCCTTTGAAGAGTGTATTTCCCATTGAATTAGAATGAGGTGTCATTTGAAGCTAAACGTTTTATTTACTCCTTTTCTGATGCCACTTGGTAAGTATGTCTTTCAACTACATGTAATTAATATTGCTTAAACTAGTTATGAAGAGGGTCACTGAAGGAGCACATCAGACAGACACTTTCATAAGAATGGTGTTTTGAAATTGTGCTATTTTGCCCTTCCTGGTGCCGGTTCGCTGCCTATTGTTTAACCAATTAATATGGATTGAACACTTTTCGTAAGGAATCGCTGTAGGAACATTTCTACTTAAGAACCTTGGATCCGGACAATCAGACTAAAAGGAGTAGAATTTTCAATATAAGGCATTTTATTCCCTACCGCACAAACCAAAAGTATGTACATGTATATCTTTGGACATAATTAAGAAAAGGATCGCCAAAGAATATTCCTTTGACGTTTGTCCAGTGGATTAGGATGAGATTATTTGAAGCTTAAATCCAATGTCTCCTTTTCAGATGCCACCTGGTTTCCTAGCCAAATTTTACTAGCCTGAGTATCTTGGTAAGGATTTGTGCCTTAGAGGAGAAATGAAAAGGAAATTAAAAATTAAAAGATATTTTCTATATACAAAGGCTAGATTTCAACAAAGCAGACTGTCCACATGCCGATATTCAAGAACGGAAAATATATATGGTCAAAGTTGTGTGAAAGTTTACCATGTAAAGCTTATCTTTCCAAACAATCACGATAAGGCGAACCGAGCTGCCTTTACGCATAGGCAGATAGCTGTGAAGATTTGGTACTTTGTGATGAATTTTGACAGAATATTGTATCATTGTGCACATATTTAATCCCAGGATTAACAGACAAAAAATGTTCTACTAAAAGACATTTCAAAAAACAAATAAAATGAAACTTAACTGTTATTGTTTTGTTGTTATTTTAGGCTTCTATCTTCTATCGTAAAACCAACTCTAGACTATGTGTATGTTGACTATTAACAGATCTGCATCCATAGGATATAATCCGAGTTCTTATGATAAAAAGTTCATTATACCAGGGACGTAGATAAGAAATTTCATTATACCAGGAACGTAGATAAGCAATTTCATTATACCAGGGACGTAGATAAGAAATGTCATTATACCAAGGACGTAGATAATACTTATGAGTGAACAGTTTATAATCGGATCAAATTATGCGGTTACTAAGAGTGATCTGAATCTATACTACGCAACAGACCTAAACTAACAGGTCTTTATTTAATTATGTTTTCGTTGAAATTGCAATGTTTTTTCCCACTTTTCCACAATGTTTTCTTCCCATTTTTCAAACATCTATAAACATATATATCAAAAAATATAATTGAGTGCAAAGGAGAAATTGCTCGTTGTAACATTGTTAATTTCACAAATTAATTACAATTTCTCCTCTTCCCATACTGTTTTCTTTCACATTGTTTAACATCTGACAGAAGACAAGCAACAGTTCAAATATTTTTGATAGTTCATGACAGAAGATATTTTGCTCTAAAAGGAGAAAGTGCT
The DNA here is from genome assembly GCA_031471495.1 of Clinocardium nuttallii. NCBI lineage: Eukaryota > Metazoa > Mollusca > Bivalvia > Cardiida > Cardiidae > Clinocardium > Clinocardium nuttallii. The sequence goes on from JAUELF010012601.1 coordinate 7,627, forward strand.
ATTTATGAGCAATTTATCTTCTCCTATTATGTTTACCTGCCGCTTTTACAAACTTCAAACTTCTTCACACAGCCATGCATAATTTATAAAATAACATTGCAAAGTGAAAGAAATATAAGCACTTTGAGTAACATCTTTTATTGTGGGGTTGAAAATAGTTTAATCCGACTCAATTTCTTTGAACAATGCACTTTAAGGTATACAACACAAAGAAATGTATAATACAAAAAGTAATTACAATATCAAGAAGATACAATAATCCTTTGCTATTGTGTAGTTTTTGGCCGGGGGCTTTAGCCCCTGGTCATAGTTATATTCTAGAGGTATATAGTTATATTGTTTCGGAGTTGGCAGCCTGCCAATTGCTTAGCAGCGATTAACGCATGGTGATACTGTGTGAGAAAAATAGTTCATAATTGATTCAACAAATCTGCATTTAAAAGTTTAAAATCTCCCCCTAAAAATATCAGTATAAGGTTGTTGAACATCAGTGAAGAACTCAAGGCGTGACAACTCCAATATAAATTTAACAAATGATTTAAAAATGAATGCGCCGAGAGGTCAAATATTAACATTATTAACATTCGCGAAGTGGAACGGAGAAGAAAAAATAAGTTGCGTGGAAATGCAGTGGCGGAGTCACCTGGGGTCCCATAGGGTCCATGCGACGAAACATGTTAATTTGTATACGTGTGAGCTCTTGCACTCAGATGAGCGTTATAGGGCTCCTACTTTGCGAATGCCAGTTTCACAATATTTACTATGTTTGATATGATCTGTTAACTTCCTAACAACATCTACATAAATATAAGCTGCAATTGTTATTTCCTGTCACATTTACCTTTCTTCTCCTTTATTCACTGCATCCCCCAGGCCGTCAGCACTATAGTGCGTTGATTCATATTTGTAGACCTAAACATATTGATTTTCATTGTATTTTGAAAAATGTGTTACTATTTATCCTGTTTCTTGTTGTCCGTTGCTTTTTGTCTTGTTTCTTTTTATCCTACAATGATCGTTTATGTTATTCGAAGTATTCAGTAGTATTGTTCCGGTCGATTTCTGGAAGCCCAGACAGTCGGTCCAGGGTTTGAGTTAAAAGTCAACCTTGGCCAATATTATTCTCGTCATTTGAAAAAATAATACAATTTTAATACAAGACAATTTACGCCTGTGCAGACATGACGTTTGAATACATCTCAAGAAAAGCCTTATAGTAAGAATGGTAAAAAATATCTTTTATTCTCATCACCATTTCTATTAGATTCTCAACATTAGAGACGACTGTTGGAAATAGTTAAAACGATTGCATTTGTTTTAGTTGGATATTGCAGCAGATAGTTTAAGAGAAAACACATTTGGGAAAAGGAGGAATGACTAATAATTGTTTTCCTAATTGCAAAACGCTGTTAAAGAAATCCTTTCATTTAAGAACTGTTTCATGTTAAACAAAATAGTCTTGAAGTTACTCGGGTAGGGGATAACCTGCAATCAAAAGAGTATATTTGCCGCTTGAACTTTATATTCGGGATTTATCTCGAGTGATACTTGCGCACTTTTAAACTTTTAAACGAGTGCTATGCGCGATAGGGTCACGAGGTGTAAATATACTCGATAGGGTCACGAGGTGTAAATATACTCGATAGGGTCACGAGGTGTAAATATACTCGAATTGGTACATTAATTATATATTGCATATGTGAAAACGCCGGATGCTAATTCATGGCATTACTCGTAACTGACGTTTTTTCATATATATGAGCCTTTCCATGAGAAAACCAACATTATGTGCAATGTATCAACCCAGATCCTGTCTACGTTTAACTGATCGATGGGCCGACAACAAACTTTAATCCATCGTAAACATTTGTCAAACTGGGGCAAGCATCAAGCGGTCCTTTAGTGAACACATTTGGCCTTTTTATTGGTTAATATTACTAGTATCGGAACGGTCCATCATGTTGGTTTTATCGTGGAACGGCTCATATATAAGTAGCTGTGTGTATAGCACTTTCATTACGCGATTGTTTACTGTGACGTTGATTTGAGAAGTACAATACGTGTCGTCTCTTATATCATTCGGCGACTAATTACATCCAATCTGTAGTATTTCACATTATTCTCATCGCCGGATATTTCTATAAATCTTCGCAGTATTGAATGTATTATAAAGCAATATCACTGGAGACAATCGAAGGATGAATTTCACATTCACACCGGTGAAACAATTAGTGCCTGCCAATAAATCGCAGATAATCTCAAACAACAATACAGATCTGTCCGAATAATCAATTTCACACTTTCTCATTCTCAGAGCGTAAATAGTGTCACCAGATATTCTGTGGATACTGTTCTTTCCTAAATTATTAATTCAGCTTAATTGCCGATCCATAGTCGGAATAGTATAGCTTAATTGCCAATCAGCTAGTGGAGGTTCAAGACAGAGCTAACACACATTATCAACTAGTTTCAGATTAATGAGATTAATCAGACACGAGGACACAGTCAGATCATATATTCTCTTGCCATTTATGTATCAACTATAGTTTTCCGGGAGCATATGGCTCTTCTATGAATCACATTTACTCCTTAATGTTTGCCGAACCACGATAGCTCTGTTGGTAACGATGAGGGCTATCAATACATGGGTCGTGGGTTCAAATTCCGACTCTACCATTCATGCTTATTTGATCGTCATTGCGTGAAGGTACATGTAGCAAGCTGCCCTGGTGCAGGAATGCCAGAAAATTTAACTTAGACGAACTGGTCGCTTTGATATAACTAAAATAGCATTGATAGTCACGCATCTCCATTCGATCAATCTTTTTCCTGAACATAATAAAATAAATAAGCTGCCTATCTGTACATCGAAGTGTCGTATATTGAAAACGTATCGGTTTACATAGAAATAAATGTATATATATAACATTATATATAGAGTTTATTAAGACCTACCATTAAACGTTTCATACGAAATTCTATCCCGAGTAATATTTAGCCCGTGTAACAAACGAGTGCTTTATATATTGATAGTAATTGCTTCCCTCCATGGTACTCCAGGGTACTCAGGGTTGCGGGGTTAACACTACGACTGACTGACAGGTGTCATGATAATTGGACCAATTGGAAAATTATAGAAAGCGGCGTAAAACACTTAAAGGGACTACACATTGACATTTTTTGTCTTTAGAATGGGTAGTTAATAACTAAACACAAAATCTGACACAACTTCCGAATTTACACGATGCCCAGGTGACGTTCAATCCCAATTTCCATAAGGCAAATTTACCTGTATGACGGAAACGCCCGAAACATTTTACGGAAATACCCGAATGAGTGACGTCATGTGGGGGTGGGCCCATTTTACTTCATATTTACGGCGAGCATTACGTTAAATTGAAAGCGAACAGGAATCTTCATCGTTTTCTTTTCCGGATGGGTTTGTTGATTCAGGAGATGACGATACTGAACAAGGAGAATAAATATTTTACCGTACCAATTTGAGCCGTTTGGATCGGTAACTCAGCCTTATGAATCCGACCAAGAAGACGTGGAGCAACGAAGAGAAAAATGCAGTCAGTCCGGGGCTCGAACCCGGGACCTCTCGCTTTATGGGCAATGACTCTAACGACTGAGCTAACCAGACCGCTTATACAAGCACTCTCTCCTATTGTGTATAAGTTCAGATCCGCGACATACACCCCTGTTTAGCTGTTATTTAGTCCCCGAATATCGGAACACCAGTATCAAGGAGCATTCTTTACTGTACCAGCTATCAATCCTGTATCTTTTCGTGTTAACTTCACGAAGGCGAACCATGAACTCGGTATGCGTATGAAAAATAAATAAATCTAGCTAAATATTAACGAAACAACGAGTCTATAATGGCGTATGTGAAATAAATTTTGTTTTGGCCCCAGATAACGTCACATCCGGTTTACTGGATTTGTTCAATATTCAAAAATTCGTATAGCGAGCAGGTAAAAACTTTCCTTGCTTTTTTACTTTTACAGGTTTTTAAAAAATATAAACAAATATATTTCCTTTTAACTTGTTTATATGTATATTTTAATCGCAACTTTAAAGAGCATTGTGTAGTCCGTTTAATTAACAATCAATCAATCTCCATATACGATTGATACACATGCATGTCTTTTATCATAACTGGCGTTATCTGTTTGATCATAGACCTAAATTGTTATCTATGTCTATGATAAAGGGTGATATATGTGTGTTTATGGCACATTACAACATGATGGGAAATGGGTGATATACGTGACGTCATTCATAGCAAGCGGATGACTGATACTATTCCATATCGACAGGTACTAAAAATGATTACGTCAAATCTGACGTAATTAGTTGATAGTGACGTGTTAATATCAGACTAATTTAAACAAGGTGTCGATCATTACCGACGATCGACGACATCGCCGTTACTCTAATAATTAAAATGTTGTATTCTTCCTACAGTAACACGTTAACCCTTTCTCACATACAGACGCTTTATTATGTGCCTACAGCAGACGTCTGTTTAAAATAGTGTTTAAACAGGAAAACATTCTCATTGTGAGAAATTTCTCGTTTTGTCATAATGTTTTCTATTGTTTTTTTATTTATAGTTTCGGACGGCTAGCCTGTCTCTATACAGGTGGCAAATGCTTCAATATCTCGGTTCGAGCAGGCACAGTGTTAAATTGAGTTGAATGGTTATCGCCTTCTGTGTATCTAATGATAGAAAAAACGCTAACGTCATCTTCGTGGTTGCAATCGTGACAGGAAATTAGGCGGATATGGCTAATGCATTTTTAAAACTGTGTGTGGTTTAAAGGAACGTCGAGCTTAACGCAATACCTTATTTACATTTATAGAAATAGAAAATAAAAATAATGAATTGAACAATAGACGTGGACTTCAGTAAAATAAAACTACTTAGAAAAAAATCTTTCCAAAATAACATTTTGTATTAGATCTTAACCTTTTACAAAATACAACAAATCGAATTAAAAAAGAAGTCAAAAGTTGTGACCACGTTTGCTACAATGTTCTTCTAAAAAATTCCTTGCCGAGTCCCGGTAGCTCAGTCGGTAAGGACGCGGGCTGTCAATCGCGGGGTTGTGAGTTCGAATTCCGGCTCGGCCAACTTTCTTTCCGATGTTTGACAAAAGTCAACGCGACATGCGTCATTTGTCTTCCAAATAAATCTATACTGTATGTAAATGGCTTCGTTTATAATGTTCTTTTTTAGTTATTATCGAACAGTGAAGATCCGGCAGGTCAGACTTGGTGAGTTGGATATGCACGAGTCGCCCTTGTCCTGTGGTTCGTTCTCCTGGTGCAATGATTAATAACATAAATATTAGCAACGTCTCCACTCCTTATCATAATCTCATTCTAGATCTATTTTCAAATATTTATTCCTGTATTGTACAGATAGATGACCGTTATAAATAGTGTGCTTCGGGCTGGTTAATTAACAACTAAATATCTATTTTAAAATCAACAGACAACATTTTTTCGCCTACGAAAGTCTCCCATATAAAAAAATATCGCATCTCCCACGTTTGTTCTAACACCAAAAACTTGGATAGTCGAGTATAAACATTTTACCGAAAGCCAACATACGTGCAAAAGACCTGACTGTGTACCCATGTCAACATCTTCGATAGCCAAGGCTTCTTTTTAAATAATTTGCATTCGCATAGGTAATTAAGGTAATTGAGTGGACATACTACCCTTGGATTGTGAAGATGCCATGCTTAGATTGAAACAATATTGTTAAACAGAAGTTTCTTCAAACCTTCTATAACAAATTGGCAAAACATGCAAAGCCAGATCGGTATGCATGGGTGCCTATTATATATACTGTTTATAAGTACTTTATGGGTGGGTTTCGCAAATCGTGACTCATATGGACAATTAGGGCAATGATAAGACAGAACACACCATCAAATCGTGACTCATATGGACAATTAGGGCAATGATAAGAAGGAACACACCATCAAATCGTTCCACAGTCTTAACCCATTTCCAACATAATACAAATCTGCAGCAGACTTATTTGAACACATTTAGAAAACAGCATGCACTCTTTCTATGAATGAATCGTTCCGCGAGAAAATTGTGGACTCAGCGTAAAGTATCGACCCGGATCAGTCTAAGCATGCCGAGCAGGCTTATCCGGATAAATACTTTTCGCCTCCTGTGGATTTTTCTGTTTCAGGAATCATTACTCTATACCTCTTTCCCCTTCAGACGGAATGTGTCGGCCCGGATCAGTCTGCGCGGATTGCGCAAACTAATCTTGGTCAATACATTACGCAGAGGTGTTAATGTTATTTTCTCGCGTGACGGCTCAAATTGCAGTATAATTATTAAATGCAGTTTTGTGACAAATGTAGAAATTGATTATAATGAGAGTGATTAATGAACGAGTAGTTCAACAGGAAAACACTTAGAAGCAATCCAACTTGTTTCACAATATGTCCAGCCCTTAACTTAAATCAACACCCAATATGCCAAATCTTAAACTTTTACCTTCGATGTCGTGGAAACGGAATATATAAAGAAATCGAGACGGTGAAGACGTTGTCGTCATCAAGACATCACAGGTTCGAATCCCGCGAGAGTCAGGTGAACATTAGTTATGTTTCTACCACCCTCGACCATACTAGTAGTTTAAAAATCTTATTCTTTTCCCAAAAACAACAAATTAGTAGTTTTCTTTTAAAGCAGATAAAGTAGATTTTACAACTCTCTGTGAATACAATTATGTTTGTTTGATAGACTTGAAAACGTTGTGGCAAAATGAGAAATTGGTCATTATGAGTAACTTACTATGTTTAAACAGTTGTCTACTTTTAGAATGTGTTTAGCGTTGGAAAGGGTTAAGAGAGCATTCATGCACTTTTAAAAAGTTGTAATAGCTAGTTTCATAATCAATTCAAGTTCATCACTTTACCTGCCGCAGACGGCCATTGAAGCCCTTGAAACATGCACATTTTTTAAAAGCTTATTTATAAATGTAAATAAGGTATTGCTACATGTACCTACTATTTGACTTCAGTATCACGTTGTTTAATTATTAATCATTTGTACCAACTCATTGAATATTGCGTGACATGATTATACTGGTCATGTTATTAAATATATATTTATATTTCGTTTTAAGCCGCTTTGAATAAATTATCACGGCGATTCCTGGATAAGTTGCCAATGGTATTTGTCTATTTAAGTTGACAACAGGCAACGAGTCAGCCGTAATGCCAACCCCACAAGAAGAACCCGTAATAGTTCATGTATTTAAAGTTAAAAGGGTTTAAAGTGTTTATTTACTTGTCAAACATAAACACGAAAATATATTAATTGTTTAGGAACAGGCAAAACAGTAGATGCCTTACACCAATCAACGCACCTTAAAACTACGACGATGGAGAATGACATGTGCTTCAAATGACGCACCTCGTATAAAAAACTCTTCGTGATTAAATATAAAAAGGAAACATTATAAAGGTTACAAGTATTTATATAATTTGTCTCGTCTATTTAAATCTTACTCTTCTATAATTTTCAATGTTTTTCCATATGCAGACGCCTCTGCATCAAACACATTTTGAAAACATTGTGGCAAAAGTAGAAATTGCTCACAGTGAGCAATCTTTAACTATTTTCAAGGGTCAATTGAAATTATTCACATTTCGCCTAGATGTTTTCAATTTCGTTTACCTCATATGTTTCACATGCGGGAAGCGGTTAACAACATACTCGAAAACGCTGTAGACCAAGATGAGACTGAACGTCCTTCCAGTCTAATATTGGTCTTCTTAGTTAGCTTTCCGTCGTTAAGTGGAACTTGCATCATTTTGGTAGCCAGCTGCCAAGGAAGAATGAGGTGTTGCGTGCGGCTGCGGACAGCAACATGGTTGGCATATAGATATATGTTCTAATCCACACATGTATACGATAACATTATGCATGCCTGTCTATGTATATTTATTTATGTATGTATGTGTATGTAAGTATATGGATATGTATGTTTAATATAGGTATGTATGTGTGTATGTAAATATGCATATGTAAGTATTCTATGGGTGTAGGTATGTATGTGTGCATGAATGAATATAGAGATATAAGTCAAGTTTAAGGCCACAAGATAGATAAGATTATTTTTGTATTTTAAAATACATTTAAATATGTAACCTTCATTAAATAAAAAGACATTATTGTTAATTATTTTATTATTATACGTGAATGACCGCCATGAAATAACTGAAAAACTGTTAAACGCGTCGTTATTGGCGTCAAGAAGAGAAACTTATATCCCAGTTTATCTATTTTTGGCGTCAAGACGAAACATTATATCTTAGTTTCTCTATAAATAACTTGTTCTCCTATTTAAGAGAACTAAATTAAACTAGATGAGCCAAAACAGATCCAATACAAATCTTGTTTTAGAACAAGTTGATATATTTGACATCTGTTTTGATAACTATATATATAAATAACCTGTTTTAGTGAATTGTTGAGACATGAGTGAAGTATATTCTGGTAGGCCCATTGTTTACTACAGCGTGTTTTATCTCATGATTAAATTGCTACTATTTCTGTTGTCGTTGTACAGTTTATAGGTTCTATAGCAAAATGTCATACTGAGCAAGTTGTCATTTAGCCATAATGCCTTCAACTCGATTCAATAATCATAACAATAATTATAGAGATCGTCAATATATTTGCACTGATGTTTCCAGTTTGGCCTGCTGGAGATTTATTGTATGCGGCAAGGCTTAATCTGTACGATATATATTTGCTTCAACACCTAACGATGAAGTAAGCCAGGTGTGATGATATCGTATTTTGTGACATTTTGTGTTATGTAAAACGTTAATCCTTTCAATGCATATTTTTGTTAAATGGACCTACCAGGTAATTGTATGTGAAACGACGATATTTTCGAATAGTGAAGATACGCCCCTGCTCTACTGAATCAAAACTTTGGCATTCGAGCGTACATAGATCCATACATGCTCTTCGAAAACCAAAGTTTGGACATTTGTGACCAGTGTAAGTCGATCCATACATGCTCTTCGAAAACTAAACTAAGGACATTTGCAATCAATGTACATGTACATCGATCCACACATGATATCAAAGCATTGGGCATTTTCGATCGGTTTAGATGCAGTTGAAAAGTTCAAGTTGGATTTCGGTTTGCACTAGTCTAGTCATAGTGAATAAGTCGCTGAAGCTTTTAAGAGATTTTGGCAAATACTCTAGATCTGACGGAATGGTATGGGTTATCCTACTGATTTTTTATCTACTCTTGTCTTAAATGCGCTAAAACAACTATACTAGAACTTAGCACTCTTATAGTTCATGAATTGCGCAAGTTTGCTTGTTTGTATGGTGTTTATTCAGATTTCTACAATTTTTCCAGGATACAAGCACTACTGTTCCATTTATCGTGCACAATTGAGCCAGTCGCTATACTAACCCCCACATCCATTAGTTCCACGGAGAACCAGCATTTACTCTCATTGTTAGTCATAAAGGTAACTGTTTATGTCAACTTAGTCATTTACTTAAATACATTTTACCATAAATGTTTTACAACATATTAGGGAAACAAACATGAATAAATATGCTCTTAAGTATTTTTAAAAGTTTTACTAATATCACTAAGTAAGGTTGGTGGAATTCGAACCAGTGTTTCTTAATAGGAACACTCTTCTTTAAGAACCAGTGTAATGTATTTATAATCTATATTCATTTTTCATGAAAAAATAACTAGATAGGTATAAAGAAGAGCTCGAGAACTACATCATCCCCACCCCTCCCCTCTTTTCTTTTTACTGTACATACGATACAATAATTATAACAACATCCGAATATGAAACACCACATAACAATTCAACGCAACTCCGGAAACGAATTATAAGGGATGAATATTATTATACTTATATTGCGGTATTATGAAGCAAGCCCATTCATACATATAGTCGATTCGCGATAACTCGAACATGGGAAAATTCGAACATATCGTTTAACTCGAACCATTTCCTCGAACGGATCCGTCTTTCTTAAATAGCGTAGCAGCAGCTTAGATTGCTCATGCGATTGCGATGTGTTATGATACGATTTTATCGATGAATTGCTTTTTATAATAAAAATAAAAATAAATTAACTACAAGGCTGATAAAACATTGAATACATCAAGCATATTGATCACATAAATACCCTTATTTTCAAACAAATCACGGAACAACGATATCCAACGTGTGTGATAACAAAAACCGAATTGTATTCATACGCGCCGCATTTGCATACACAACATAAACAAACATGGCTG
>JAUELF010012711.1:0-17969 GCA_031471495.1 Clinocardium nuttallii
CATGATAACTAAGTTTCGCTAGCCAATTTGCCCAGGGTATCATATATGTTATGAATAGCCTGGGTACCGAGGATGCTGTGAACCATGACCTTTAAAAACTCACAAACACAACAATGATAGTTAACACATTCACTTCATTGAAGCAGTGAAAATAATTCCAAAATCATTCTGTGTATCACTATTGTATTTGTTGGTTTTTAAATGTATTTTTGTTTATATATAAAACAAATAGGTGAAGTCAAGTCTCAAAGTTGAATTTGTATTAAACCTTTCCCACATACAACACAACTTCTCTTTTTGAGTAATTTCTCATTTGATCACAATGTTTTTAAAATTCGTCTGTCTGTCTGTGGGAAATAGTTAATATGAATAATCAAATGACACTAAAAATACCTTTATTTCTTTTGTTCATGTCCGTCCCTAATGTCGAGCCATATCCGGTCATTTGTTCTGTGGAATTGGAAACATATATGCTAATAAAAAGCTTGATTGATCTACAGTCAAAAAAGTATTAATGTTCTACTAGAGCATCCATGATTGACACTGCAGGGATCGACATTTAGTTGTTTAACAATGAACATCACTAATTTGAGACATAAATGACCAACAAAATATGACTGCTCGAATATCTGTGTATAAAAGCATGTAATTTAAACATAAGAATTATGATAAATACCAACATGCAATGCAATAGTTACAATGTCATATAAAGATGGCGAAGTATGTTGTCCTTTTAAATGCATGTCCTAGCTGAAAACTGTGTAACGAGCCGGGCCAAAGACGCAGAAGATCCCTCCAGCGAAAAGTATACTCAACCCTGAAGGGGTCCACTTGTCTTTTATATGTAATCCTAAACTCCATCACTTCGAAACGGTGAAGCTAATTTGCATATCCGAACGTTTTCGTTACAGAATCAACATTTGAATAGATTTGAACGGGATTATTTATTAAAACACTTCTTTTAGTGCTGTTAGTGCGAAAACTTCCTCGATTATGTCAAATGGAAGTAGACATGAAGAATAGCATAACAATACTAGAAATGAAAACAATGATAGAAAGTTATATCCTATAAACGAACATGTTCGCTAGCCAAGTCTACTTTGTAATTATGGTAATGTAATGGACAAATTACCCTTGGCTTGCGACGATGATGAACGACATTCTATGAACGAACCTTGTGCCTCTCCTATCCACCCGTCGCTGAAATATAGCTGGACAGTCACGTATACCAGGTCACTGGAGACATGGTGTTGTTTTTGTCCATACCGTTCTGAAAAAGTGACAGGCACGTGTCATTCTTTTGGTCATATGATCAAACCACGACGGCGCTCTGACTGGTACTTGGTGACTGAGTGATAGAGCATCTGCCTCGGCTGCGGACAGTCCCGGTTTGAAATCTGGTCATAAATACTTAATAAGGTGTGATACTGGATTTCCCCTTTGACGCTTATGGTTGTGGTGTTTGTGTAGGTAAATCCGTAATAAAACTGAAAATTGTTGCAAGCTACATAAAACAAAATAACCAATTCCCGAATCGTTTTCAGTTTAAGAGATTCCAGTACTACAAATAACGCTAGATTTGTTGGCAGCGGCAGACTAATTACATACTGAAACACTCAAACTTAAACATCTTTATTAGTGAATGGCCACCGACCCAAACACAATACACATCATAATTATAACAAACAGGTAAGTGAGATACATATATAACACATTATAAAAGTGACTTACGTCTTTCTAGTGAGTAAAAAATGTACATTCCTAAGGTTTTTTATGACATTTTCTTTCGTTTTGCTCATTAAATAGTTGAATTTTGCAATTGTAGGACTACTACAGAAACATGTTGCTATATAAAGTAACCTTACTGTTGCAACAGACTGACAACACATGCATGTAGTCCAAAAAACCGAGCACTGGGGCTTATGAACGCCGAATCAACTTATCCATTAACATACCTTTTCCAGATTGGGGCCAATATGTTTTCAAATTCGTCTACTCCAGATGTGTTGTATACAATACAATATATTTATTTGTAACATAAAGCCACCGGCCATCAATACATATACAATCTAACAAATTAATAGATCTGAGTAACGTCCAATAAATATGATATATCTAAACCTATGTAATTATGAAGGTATAATAAATAATGTTATTCATTTTATGTGATTTTACATTTTAATTTTACAAGTAATGACTTCTTTTAATTTCTTCATTCTGTTTATTCAGATGTTTCCAAATAAGTATATCTTTTTTTTATTGCGATTTTAATGAATTTAGCCAATATAAAATTTAAGGCTTTGTGTTGACATTTCATGATCGTATTACATAGGTGCAGTGTTGGTGGTGTATTATACCAATCTTCAGGTAAGTAACATCTTCTATTATCATCGTATAATGGACAATTCAATAGAAAGTGAAATTCATCCTCATATCTGGGAAATGGTTAAAGAATCTGTTGAAGTACTAACCACAGCCTTGTTCGTCGGAACCATCGGCACAATCTACGGTACCGTCGCACTGGTGATACGAATCTAAACATTCACAACTTCCACATGTAAATAACCCTACGCCATCACATGTGCAGTCTGTAAAAAAACACAATGAACGGTTACTGTCAGCTTTGGTTCTTATTTTTAAATAATTAAGGAATCCGCTTTTGCCGAGTAGTTTGCGAATAAGATTTTGAACCGGATGTCCCAGGTTCGATCATCAGTCGCGACGGAGTGCCCTTTGTCAAGGCAAATTTCCTAGCCTATTACTGCGTTGTTTACATAGGGAGCATGAATTAGTGAATTGTCGCCGTCAATAGCTAAAATAATGTTGAAAACGGCGCAAAATCCCATTAACGCAAAAATAAACATATGAGCCGTCCCGCGAGAAAAACCAACAATATGGCATCTGCGTAATGTATCCGCGCAGACTGATCCGGGTCGACACATTTCGTATCAAGGTTATAGATGTATAGAGTAATAATTCCTGAAACAGAAACACCACAGGAAGCGAAAAGTGTTTATCCGGGTAAGCCTCCGCGACATGCTGTCGACACTTTACGCAGAGTCCATACTGTTGGTTTTCTCGCAAGACGGCTCATATATTGTTGCGCATGCCTTCAGTGACGATAAATCTGAGTCTGTGCGTACTTACAGTCTCATCATAATCTTCACTGTTTGTTTTTATCAGGAGAAGTAAGGTGTAAATTCTGATAAAATATAGAGTAAAGTTCTATACATAAATATATCGTCTTGTTTAGCCACGTGACTTAACATAAAGATGTACAATACACCTACAAATTATATCGCCTGCTAATAAACTTAATTTACCGTCGCCACAGAGACAGTCGAGTTGGAGAGAGGGGCTTAAAACAAACTCAACGAAAGAATTTTGCTAAATCGAACATGTTATGACATACACCAAAGCTGCCATGCAGACGTGTTTTGGACTCATTGTGAACACAAGAAAGAAAGAGCTCACAGTATGCGACTTCTACATTTGTTAAAATAGGTTCAATTATATTGAATAATTTTCCTTTCATTTTAAAAATTTCCGAATATCTTTTTCTTTATGTTATTAATCAACAAGGAAAAATCGACTTTGACGAAATTCGGCAGTGAAAGAGTTCAAATTGTCTACTGTAGATGTATGTGGTGCAAGTGGGACAGGGCAGGGACAAATACTTACTGCAATCGACTTCGTCGCTTCCATCTCCACAGTCGTCATGACGATCGCATCTCAGTGTGTACGGTAAACACGCACCGTTCTCACATCTGAACGTACGCACCTCCGAACATTCCGTGATAACTATAAAACATAAATACTCATTCCGTGATAAGTTTAAACATAAATATCAATCATTTCGTGATAACAATAAAACAAAAATGATCATTCAGTGATAACTATTGAATATTAATAATCATTCCGAAATACCTAAAACATAAATAAAAATTATGTGATAACTATAAAACATATTATTCCATGATAACTATAAAACATATTATTCCACGATAACTATTAAACATAAATAATTATTACCTGATAACTAAAAACATAAATAATCATTCCGTGTGAGAAAGCAATGAAACACATAACTGGTCGCCGTGATATGACTTTAAAATTGCTGAAAGCGGCGCTTAACCCCCAAAGAATACACAATTCAATCAAAGCATTAGCTCACCAGGACAGTTCTCTTCATCTGAAAGGTCCATTGGTCCACAGTCGTATTCACCGTCACATTTAAATGAGTTGGGGATACACAAACCACTGGCACACGTAAACTCGTCCTCGCCACACTCTGGTTCTGTATTAGAAAACAGTATTTTAAGGTTCTTGTAAAAACACTTCAGGAAACAATGTGTTAAGGTTCTTGTGAAAACGCTTCAGAAAACAGTGTATACATTCTTGTAAAAACACTTCGGAAAACAGTCTATTAAGGTTCCTGTAAAAACACTTCATAAAACAGTGTATTATGGTTCTTGTGTAAATGCTTCAGAAGACAGTGTTATTACGGTTCTGTGAAAACACTTCAGAAGACAGTGTATAAGGGTTCTTGTAAAAACACTTCAGAAAACAGTGTATTAAGGTTCTAGTAAACGCTTCAGAAAACAGTGTATTAAGATTTGTGTGAAAGCACGACAGAAGACAATTATAGGGCACTAAACTTAAGGCAATTAAAGGCGTTTGCAAACAATGCAGATTCAAGTAAGACATATCGTAAAGTCTGCATTGTTTGCCTCTTAGATATTAAAATTTACCATTTTTTTTGTTGAACGAAAAATGGAGTGGTCCAATTTTCACCATGGAAGAGTCTACCTTGATACATTTGGCAGTGAAAGTGTTAAAGTTCTTGTAAAAACTTTAGACGACAAGAAGAGGTTATCCATAATTGCAATAGAAACTAAATTGTTAATGGAGTAATTCAATTGGAAAGCAATGGTTAAACGGAGAATTTTAAATGCTAAGTAAATGATAAGTGGTAATATTCAATGTGAATAAAATGCTACTTGAAGTTGTTAAAAAAAAGTGTAGAATGAAGCATTTCAATGTAATTTCAAATAATCGTAGCTCCGTTTTTTCCTAGAAATGCAGCCGAACTCTACAGTTCCGCTTTACTAGGCCATTATTTATAGATCAATTGGCAAACTTCAACTCATCTCATCTTAAAAGTAAATTATCAAAGGATATAAAAACTCACGACAATTTTCTTCATCTTTCAAATCGAGGCAATCATTATAGCCGTCACACACACTGGATTCTGGGATACATTTACCATCACCGCAGCTAAACTCTCCATCTTTACATTCAATCTCTGCAAAACAAATGTTTTAAAAGGTTCAGATCATCTTGTCCACTTGCTCAGTCTTATCAGAATGTACACAGGGTAACGTTATCTTCAAACCAGATCGTGTTAGTAATAAGTGAACAGTGTAGCTCTTGATCAGAGTGGACGGATGCACATGCTGATCTGGATCTAATCTGTCCACAAACGCCAACATGTACCGTTAACCATACACTGGCGCATGTAGTGATTCCCGGGGAACCGGTAAATTGCAAACAGTTGAGACTCAAAACTTACCCAATCTCATAAATAACTTGTATATAGATCTGATGATTGCATTAAAAGAGGTTAGCTCAGGTTGAACTTTGCGTCAGCCAATCAAAGTTTTGCTTATCAAATCGTTCGGTATAGAATAGGCAAGATAACCAATATAAATCAACAATACAGAGAAGCGGTGATGTTGTCAATTCCTTGCGATTGTATTGTACGGACGTTTGCTGTATTGTGCGATCTTATTGACATACAAACCGAGCAGTTGCTCATGAGTAGCTTAGTGTAAAAGGTCAAATCGAGATGACCTTTTATAAGGAGTAGTCAGATCAAATATACGCATAGCGATGTATTTGTGTCTGACTTTTAATGAGATCGTATAATTATGGCCGTGAATTAATAAGTAAAACTTACCACAACCCTCCTCGTCTGAACCATCATGACAGTCGTTGAGACCGTCACATTTATAGTCAAACGTGATACAGTCACCATTGTCACACGTGAACTCGTCCTCGGCGCACACACCAGTACAGTTCTTACCGGTACACTCGAATCGGCCCTTTACGCATGTACTGAAATGTGAAACGGTTAAATATATTGTATTGATTTATAAAATCGTTTTCACAAGTACAGTTCCTACCGGTACACTCGAATAGACCCTTTACGCATGTACTGAAATGTGACACGGTAAATTTATTTTATTGGTTTATAAAATCGTTCACACCAGTACAGTTCTAAACGGTACACTCGAATCGGCGTATTACGCATGTACTGAAATGTGACACGGTTAAATATATTTTATTGATTTATCAAATCCTTTAACACACCAGTACAATTCCTACTGGTACACTCGGGCTTTTAATGTAGTTATTCAATTAGCCAATTCATTATATACCATTACATTTGTGGCGGTACACTCAAATATATTTTATTGATTAATAGATTATGTACACACCAGTGTAGTTTTAACTGGTACACGCGAATCGGTCAATATCACTTAACCTGTAATTTCGAGCTTTTAAATACTTAATCAATTAGTCAGTTTATTATCCACCGGTACAGTTTTTTATCAATCATTCACACTGACCTATCACTACATATAAGTACTTCCTTAAGACGGAAATGGTCTTACCAACTCATACAGTTACTGAGAATGACGGTACCAGCTGGATATTCTTGTCCTTCGCGCATACATGCACAGTCGTCTGCCGGGATACAGCCGTCACCATCCTGTACGTATCCGTCAGGACAGAAG
The DNA here is from genome assembly GCA_031471495.1 of Clinocardium nuttallii. Taxonomy (NCBI): domain Eukaryota; kingdom Metazoa; phylum Mollusca; class Bivalvia; order Cardiida; family Cardiidae; genus Clinocardium; species Clinocardium nuttallii. Next base: position 6,801 of record JAUELF010012711.1, read on the forward strand.
CAACCCTCGACACAGGTTGCGCTATCGCAATAGGATTCTGGTTCATCGCCGATGTTTCTGCAGGTCTGTGGACAAGGGGAACCGCATGCGGTGTACACCATGCCGTTATCACACTGCATAGCTAAATAATTAAATGAGGTACGAGTCAGTATAAAGGGGATGTTATGTTGCAGTCGCGATACAGGTTTTAGTATTGTTCTGCGAGGGGCGTGGCCATTTGATATCTCGCGAGACCAAATGTTTCTTTTATAATATACCATGTATGACTGTTAAGACATCAATAAGAAACAATAATACAAAGTTATACGTTCTTAATAAAGAAATAACATAATTGACCCATGACAATATAATTTATGATTGGCGTGTGAACCACGTCCATTACCGCATTTTGAAAAACATTATAGCGTATGTCAATGACGTCACATCATGTTTCAGTGACGTACCATTACCATATTTGGTAATATATTGACCAAGGATGGGTCACGTTTATTCTGAGCTTTTCAATGTGCAGGTATGATATTAGGTTAGTTATTGATAACTAAATTATTAGAATAGAGTATATATATAAATTCTGACTGAATAGTCATGAGTTAGCTTAGTCTAAATGTCAATGATACAGGAATATTATTAATATATATGTATTACGTTGTAACTAGCGTCTCATCCATATTAGCTCCCATAACGGTTAATTGATATGTTTACTAATTAGATATCGGGACTCCAACCTTTAACTGTTAATTAATTAATTAACAGTATTTTAAATATTCATATTGAATTTGAAACGAGGCTAAGGATCCTCTATTTATGATAAATGGATTGCACAATATTTAATTGGCTATTGAAAAATAACAGCAGATTAGAACCAAACCACATTGTGGAAAAAGGAGAAATTGGTCATAATGTTTTCAACTCGATTAAAATTGTATTCTGTAATTTACAGAGGTTATACCAATTTCCATTCAGATATTTTCAAAGTCGCCTGCTGCATATGTATCGTATGTGAAAAAAGTGCTAAGGAAATCGTCCAGTAATACATACGGCAAAGTCTCTGGTGCCTCCAGCGAACGGGTACTCCCATTTCATTACACTTTTCGGCAAAGTTAGCAATGGCTGTACATAAACAATCACAGTCTCCTCCAAAGTCACACCTGTAAATGAAGGACATGTGTATAAATCGAATTGAAATGAATTATGCTGCATATACAAGTGCAAGGAATGTTCTCGCAAGAGTACATGCATCTTCCCTACATCCCAGTGCTATTATAGAATTTTGAGGAGAACATAATAGCTTGGATTTTATCTTTAGATTACACCCTGACTAATCTGAGATGACACGAGTTACAAACGCGTTTTAAATTTACGTAGCATTTCAAAGTGATGCAGGATATGTGATATGTTACAAACCTGCAAGCGTCAAAGAGACAATCTTCGTAATAATATTCTTCCATCCAGTCCTCCATTTTGTCCCGACATGTTTGGAAGGTATCTCCCGATTTAATCAGGGCACATGACTCGTACGACCAGGTTTTTCTGTGTTCAACACCCTGTTGGTAACATCGATAATATTAACTCCATTTAGCATTAACAGAACAGTGTCTGATTTTGAAGACGTTATTTACAAAAAAGGAAAATTCAACACGCCACTACATTGATGAAAAAAGGGTAGCTCATAAAGGCATCATTGACGTATAAGAAAGTTTAACTCATAAACACATAACTGACACAGACGGCACTCTTATGTATCGTTATTGAAACAGAAGAAAAGTGCACTCACAAAGAAAGCCATCATTGAGACGGTTAATTTTAAATAATTAAGAAACTTATACGCTTAAAGACGTTATTGACAAAAAAGAAACGATCACTCATAAAATAACGCGATTTACACAGAAGAAACTCTAACTCATTAAGAGGTTACTGATACAGAAGACACCCTTGTGTATCTTAACCTTAAATCATAAAGACATTAATAACACTGAATGAAAGTTCACTGACAAATAAGAAACTTATACTTATAAAGACGTTATTGACAAAAATGAAACGTTCACTCATAAAATAACGCGATTTACACAGGAGAGGTTCTAACTCGAACTCATAAAGACATTATTTGTACAGGAAAGAATATACTTATTAACGCATTCATTGACACATAAGAAACACGTTTCTAACACAGCAGAAAGTTTCACCAATAATGAAGTTTTGGCAGAGAAGAAAACTCGACTCATAAAGCAATTTTGACAAAGAATAAATAATAATCATTAATGAATAAAATAAAGTGTACGTACGAAGCATGGTTCCTCTTTTTTCGGGTCAACATATGGGGCATCAGCGCAACGGGACATGGTCTTCCAGGAGTTACCGAAGTCAACAGAGTTGGCCTCACCGCTAAAGTCGTTACCTTGACGACCATCGTAGTTACCGCAAAGACCTTCAACGTTCTTCTTCCATTTTGATCCAAGATGAACAAATACCCTAGTACCTGCAAAAATGAATCGAATGTTGAATTTAAACTTGAGTAGTACGTTTGTTTTGGAATCGTTTTGAAAACATCGGCGGTGATCTGTGAAACATAACAATAATGTAATTATTACAAGTGTTTGTCTACTCATCCATGTTAAGAAATTAATCTGCTTTGGAAACATGACTAATAAGCGAATATTTCATAGTCAGACCAGACCGCGATCTGGATCTACACTTGGCGCAAATGTACTGCTTTTGATTTTCATAGAGCACCGCTGTTATTTAAGGAATGGAGAGCTTTTTTTCGTGTTCATGAAGCGGTTTCATAGAATGTGTGATCAGGTTTTTTTGTTCATACCCCCATGAACACGGAAAAAAACCTCTCCATTCCTTATATTTTAGCATAAATATGGCTATTACAGTTAGTAATAAAACATAATAGTATTTAACAACATTATTTTCCATAATATAGCACGTCAAACATTAGTACTATTTTTTATAGTTGTCCAATTTGGCGCCTACTTAGAAAGTGACGTCATAACGTTATTACTTATTCGGTCGCTTTTTCCAAGAATCCAAGATTAATTTTGTTCATGGGTTATGAACAACATATTTCAGCCAATCACAGACAAGCAAAAGTGATGAATACAAAAAAAACTAAAATATATTCCAGTGTCTAATTAAATATGTAAACACTTTGTATATTATGTCTTCCAAAGGTAATTAAAGAGTTTTAATCGTATAAAGTGTTAATTAAATATGTATTCACAATAACACTGAAATACCGTATTAACATAGAGATAGAGTGGCATAAAACGAAGTAACACTTTCCATTTAGGTTCATTTTCTATTGTTCGGGCACTAAAATGTTCAATATTTTATTGTTTAAACGATACAGTAGTTTTCAGAGTCGATTCCTTTTAAAAGAACATGTAAAAGTATGTGTAAACTCTAACAAACTGGAACCAGAAGCATATTACAGAGTCAAAACTAAAACCATATTGAGAAAATAATAAAATGTTCGCTTTACTCCCATTAAGGTCTTTTGTTGATAAATCTTCAGGAAATCATGGAATGGATTAATGATTAAAACTTTTTAAATTTGTATTACCTTCATCGTACTGGACTGTGAGTTTCAGTTTCCTGGAGTGTACGAACGTCCAGAGTCCTGATTTTGTAATACTCATGCCTCGTGTTCGGTACTCGTCCGTGGAGATGGTGTAATTATCTACCTGTGGCGGCATCCCTCTCACTAACTTGACGGTGACACTAAACATTCGGATAACTACGCTTTTTGTACACGTGACTCCTGGAAAGAGTAGGATATATATTATAGTGGGGTTTTTTCTTGATGTTTTATGCTGTTTTCAAGAGTAACTTTGTCAAGACTGTAAGACAAAATAAATGTTCTATATACGTTACTGTAATACTCGATTAATTTATTATCCATATCTCAGTAATACTTTTAAGGTGGTTTGAGGGGATTATCGCCCTTGAATTTCGCCATTTACTTTTATTACGTTTTCGACACGGCATGGTTGCCTTTTGTTGTACATCGCCTGGCGATAAACACATTTTAGAGCTTTTCTCGAGTCACTGATCCCCATAGATTTGCTACTGAACTTGATTTGATATTCTGAATTCAACATGATGTAACACTAACAGAATAAGCGACAATTAGGAGAATTTATTCAGTGTGTTGTGAATGTGCTTCCGGAATCGGTATAAGCGTTTTTAAACAATCCATGCTTAATAACTGAGTTATATTGCGGCGTTTCCTGGTTATTTAATGGAAGCATTATTGATAGTATTTATCCTGACACCGATACATCAGTCGTCAAGCTATTTCTACAACTGTGAGCGACAAGGAGGGAAGCCATTAATATCATTTTTAAAGTTTTTCGTTTTGCCGACTGAGGATCAAATCCAAGTTCAATCAGCGATATGTATTACTGATTATTCGTGGACATTGTAGAATGTCGGCCTCTGTTCAAAGCTATTTTGTTCGAATCCTGTTACGGGCGGGCCTTTTCCTTTCGGATTTTTTCCACACAAAAACAGCGAGTATTAATACAGTATACAGGTAGCAGACATAGCTTGGTGTTATATCAAAAGCCTGCATATTGAAAGCCTTTCTCAAAATCGAGGACTTCCCTTGATGGTGTGTTACAGATGTATCATATACTCGTTTTCGTGAGTGCATAGGTAGTATTACTAAAAGGTGATATAACGTTGGATCATCATCTTCATTGTCATTTTTCTTGCATGCAGATCAATAGTTTTGGGGAAAATAACCACGACTTGAATTTGATAATACATTTATTGCATTAGACGGACATATAACAATTAACACACATTAAATAGACCTACAAAGGGTTATGACTAATCGTATTTAAATATCATTAGGAGTTTGATAGCATAAGATGGTAATGTCAAGTTGAAATGAACGAAAATTAATAAAATGTAGGCATACTTACCCGATGTACCACAGGGTACATTCTGTACGGTGATGTCAAAAGCTTTACCGGAAGTTGTATCACGTGCGAGTGTATATGAGCACACACCCTGGAAGGAGTAATGTTTACCGTCAAACGTCGTGTAATGGGGATCTCCGGATGCCCAGCAAGTACCTGAAATAATATTAAATTACACTTTATCTTTTTTTTTTAAAATGCATGCGATTATCTTGAGTAGCGGTGTAGCGTGACATTGTCGAGATCATGAAAAATACGAGACCAACCGGAAGTCTCGTAAAATTCACGCTACGTCGTGAGAAATACAAGATTTTACATCGCAAACAAGAGATTACATCGTAGTAATAGATCTCGTGTTTTTCATTGATTTTAAAAATTCACGTTACACCGGTACTGTTAAAGTTCGTTTGGTGTCGGCCACCGAAGTCCCAGCTGCTATAGTTTGAATTTACAAGTGGTGTTCGTTTCTTAACGGTTACTATTGGACGGGACTCCGTATACGAACACAACTACTAAATTAACTCTTTCAGCACGATTGACAATATTAGGATTATTGCAAACAATAGAGATACATGCTTGTCCGCTTCAAACGAGCTTTCTCACCCGAAATCAGCATCTTTTAGATGGAAAATTGGGAAAATTGGTTTTGAAAATGGCAGATACTTTTTCAGGAAATTTAGCACTGAAAGACTTAAACTTGCTAATATTTGAATGAAAATAATACCTGGACAGTCTTCGTCTTTGACAACGATCCATTTCCTATTGGCACATCGTCTGTAACGAGAAATTATCATTAAATAAACAATGTTTCAAGAAATAATGACATTCGTGTCTTTCGACGACCGTATGTTCTGATCATTGTGCTTAAACTGCGATTCGAGATAAGCTGCATGGCCACATGTGTCATGTTGTAAAGTTTAATATATGGTTTGATTGATGTTAAACGCCATTTTCAACAATTGTTTCAGTTATAACACTCCGTTCCCCAGGTAAGGGTTCAGTACTTTCAGTATATTTATCCTAACACCAGCCTGTTATTCGTAATGCTAACCCAAACCAACCCTGAGCGCCAAAGAGGACAGCAGTGACATTTGGTATTTTAAAATCGTAAGTGAGAGACGAATTGTAGTGTAATTTTGGCTATTTTTGTATCAATACAAAGGTTTAAAAAAAAAAATCTGAAAATTGAATTTGTGGTCTATAATTATTTTTTTTTTTGTCGTTTTAATATAAAAGGTAAATATATATGTTTTTAGAAATTGAAAAAAAAAATTGTCACTTATATACGTGGGTTGACTTACAAAACTTTGCATCCAGCCGACACCGTTTTTCCAGCTTCATACCATTCCGCACCATACTGGCAAGGACATTTGGAGGGCTCGATACAACTACCCTGCAATATCGAAACAATTCGAAAATCATATATATATTTTTTTTATTGGGGTTTTACGCATTTTTTAACTTCATTTCTGTTATATCACGTTGACAGTTCAATTATTCATATTTACATTCGCACTTGTTTTTCTGTAGAATAAAATTGTGTTCAGCATGACCTATTTAGGCGGATTTTGGCAAGAAATGCGCGCTGATTGGATTAGCTTCATTTAACCAATGATATAAGACGTTACAAAATATCAGCAATTCATTTTAACAAACGTTTGTTGTCGGTTACATTTCTTTATTGTTATTAAATACTTGTTCGCGAACGCTTTACGATAAACAAAAATAAAGTAATGAAACGGGAAATATGTAAATATAAGGATTGATTCTTATTGTTCGTGCGTTCATGCAGTATGAACAGAAAAGAAACTGGGTAAAGACCAGTACTAGGAAATGTATTTTAGACAAGTGCAATCCACCATGACCCTCGCGACTTCAGATCGAACCTATACTAGTCATTACATGTATAAGTATTCAAAACCTTCCCCGTTTAGGTAATAATTGAACCGTCTCGCGAGAAAACCAACAGTGTGGACTCTGCGTAATGTATCGATCAGAACAGCCTGCGAGAAAACCAACAGTATGGCATCTGCGTTATGTATCGACCCCGATCAGCCTGCGAGAAAACCAACAGTATGGCCTCTGCGTTATGTATCGACCAGAACAGCCTGTGCAGTCCGCAAAGACTGATCTGAGCCGACATTTTCTGTCTGAGGAGAAAAGAGGTAAAAACTAAAAAGTAATGATTACTAAAACAGAAAATCCACATGAGGATAAAACAGTCTATCCGGATATGCCTGCGCGGCATGCTTTGGCTGGTCCGGGTCGATACTTTACGCAGTCTCCACAATGTTGGTTTTCTCACGGGACGGCTCGAATGTTGAATATCAAGAAATGATACGCGTTCAAACATCAACAAGACATGCACGATCATTCACAAACTATTTAAATAATCATTTCCTGTCATGCAAATAATTCATTTATATCCCGCTAAACATTTGTGTTTAAACATGCATAACAATGGTATTGCTTTCATCGTTCAATATATATTTCCCATTTCCCATGGGTGTAAGAAAGACGTCATTAATGGCGTTTAATGCCGTGAACATGTTTCCTATATTTGGGCATTGTAACTTGACCTGATTTCTGTCTGCATATTAAATGACCCCGATTTCATCTATTATGCAACCTAGGTCAAATGTGTAACATCTTGATTAATGATACACCACACTAATATCATTTATTGAAGACAAATTCTATGTTTTGTGGTATTGTAATGCATCGGCAGATTCGTTATATGTCTTAAGTAAATTATTAATGTGCCTATTACGAGTATAAATGGACGAATGCAACAAAACTCGATATTTTGTGGGGTTTTTTTTTCTATCAATTTTCTTTCCTCTCTAGAATGATTATTAAGCTACGTCTTTTTCGAGTTTAACAAACGATAATTCAAAACATACATATACTAATTAAGGAATATAATAATGATTCAACCATTAACTTGGCCAAAATTGATTTTTGCTTGGAGTATATAGGTAATTATTTTACCCTTTCCCACAAACAACAAATCTGCTGCAGACGACTTTGAAACATATTCACAAACATACGGCAAATCTCTTTACAGCCCAAGACCCACCGACCTCTCGGACTGCCCCGGATCGTCTGGGACTTAAATTTGGCAGATCCGATCCGTGTTGGATCCGTGTTAGGTCCGGGATGGTCCGCCATATTTAAACGGTTTAAAATTGCCGTGGTCATCCGGGACCGTCCGGGATAATTCTTCAATCCGGGGTAGTCCGGGACGGTCAGTGTAGCGACCTTGTTGCCCCCGGAAAGGTCCATAGTGACACCGTGTTGATCTTGGGCAATCCACCATTTTGTGTTGGACACAGATCACCCCGGAGCATCCCGGGCCATATACGGTTCTTGCCCGAAAAAGCACGGATGAACACGGTCTTAACACGGTACGAACAGGGATGAAAAAGGCTCTTTTCCGGAATGAACACGATATGAACACATATCGCCTCGGATAAATACAGTAGCGACACGGTAGCGACGCTAATGAGCACGGACTGTCTCGGATGAACATGGTAGACGTTACGGATTGTCCCGGATGGTCCCAGAGTAGACACGGACGACCCCGGATGAAGACGAATCATCCCGGACCTGAGTTCGAAACCATAAAAGGACGCATCAGTTCTGTGTTTGACTCCACAACTGTCACACCTTATAATACATAGCCAAGATGAGCATAACGAGGGCGCAGCAACTGCAACTAATGTCATTGCAAACAACAGAACGGAATCGACATTTTAATGGCGAGAGCCAGGAAGTTGGCTGAAAAATAAGAATACAGAATATTTAAAAAGAAGCCAAAGCTTGTACATCTGCCATCTCCTCGTTCATGTTAATGGCGGTTGCAGATTGGGATGCATATGCAGGTTGGCTTGGCTTCTTCGAAGTGGTGGTCTTCGATGGAATAGGGACAGCTTCGACACCAGAGACCTCATCGGGAGATGTTGGGCGCCTTACGATGGACTCCTCTAGCTCCTGCTTCGCCTTCTTCTTATAAGACGCACGAATAGGTACATTGACCAACACAGCAGGCTTCCTTCTTGGTGGCATCTTTTCTTCAGTCTTTCTAACTTTAAAATGTTCACACAAAATGCAGGCCGTAGCTGATTCGTGATGGTCCGGGATTGTCCGGGTCATTCCGAGACGTTCCGTGGCGCCGTAGTGGCAGTACATGTGTCATCCGTGTTTGCTCCATGGTGGCTCCTTGTTCATCCGTTGTGGTGCCGTGTTGGGTCCGGGCTGGTACGGGATGACGATATGTTGTAACCGTTGTGGTGCCGTGTTGGGTCCGGGCTGGTACGGGATGACGATATGTTGTAACCGTTTAGGGACCGTCGATTCAATCTCACCAAGGACAACCCCGGATATCTATTGGGGTGTCCTGTGTTAACCCGGAGTGCTCCGTGTTGGGTCCTGCTTCTATTGATTTGGGGTGTTCTGTGTTAATCCGGAGTGCTCCGTGTTGGGTCCGGCTTCGGTGTGACTGTAGCTTAAAGGAAAGTATAATTACTTCAGAGTTGAAAACATTGTGCTAAAAGGAGAGAAATTGCTCATCGTGAACAAATTCTCCGTTTGGCACACTGTGTTCAAAATTCGTCTGCTGCAGAGGCGTCATAACGCGTCTGTATGCGGGAAAGGGTTTAGCATACTTCATAACGTACATTTTAGATAAGCATAATGGCAGTTGAAATTGTGTCAGTTTGTTTCGTTAACATGAGTAATGATTAAAATAACATTTAAACGTCATTTAATTTTGAATTAAAAATAACCCCGTGTTTACTTTAACTATTTCTGATAGATGGGCCAGTACAGCGTAAATATCTCACTTTTTTTATTCATAGATTTGCTGCACTATAATGAATGTCTTGACAGATAATTTTGGCGACACACACACACTGTTTTTAAAGCCAGCTTCAGTATATCTTTATGTATAAGCCTAATGTATTCGTAATCGATATTGGACGCCATTGAAGTAAAATAGTTCATGTCGATTTTACAGCGTGTTTATGAAATATAATGTGTTAACGTTATACCGCTTTTTGATCAAGACAGACTAGATACATCACGAACGGAGTTTATTTACTATACAACGTTTATTGACTTGACAGATTAGTTATCATCCAATATATTTGCCAATCAAATTAAATGTAAATGAAAAACTAGATTTACATTTGTCATGCTTTCGAAAAAAAATCCCCCTAGGCCGTTTCGTATATGGCAGCTTTCGTATATTTGGGTCAGATGTGTTATATGTCAGATATGCACTTTGCGTTTCTCAATACTGCTTTCACCAATAGCGGGAAACATAATGTCCGGTCAATCAAAACAATAGAACGGATGTTGATATTGACCTATTTAACTATTCAGACGAAACCGCCCCAAACAAATAATATCTCATTTTCAAAACATATTTTTCAATCTGCTCACTTCGAATATTCAAGACAATTAATAATTTACTCAGGTTAAACGACATAACAAAATCATCCTTGAATAGGTAAACTGCGTTTCAAATAGTTGAAGTTAAACTACTGTGCATTGCGATAACTCGAACATGTGATTATTCGAATATATCTTGTAACTCGACCCAGCTGTCTTTTGAAAACAGCAAACATGTAGCAGCAGTCTGTACATGTGGAACTGCTGCTTTACTATTATCTTGGTACGATTGTATCTAGGTTTTAGTTATAAACACGCAGAATTAGTAATTAAGCTGAAAATACACGAATGAATAAAACATAGATCAAGAGATACCTCGAACAAGTTATTTATGGGTCCCGTATCCACTGTGCATGTCTTCAGCAATATAACGCAATTTACCGCTTGGCTAAAATCCGACATCTGACTTGAAAACATTTATGGGGAAAAGGATGTAACAATTTGTGAGTCGGATGTAACAATTTGTGAGTCGGATCACGGGATGTAACAATTTGTGAGTAGGATGTAACAATTTGTGAGTCGGGTGTAACAACTTGTGAGTCGGATGTAACAATTTGTGAGTCGGATGTAACAATTTGTAACAATTTGTGAGTCGGATGTAACAGTTTGTGAGTCGGATGTAACAATTTGTGAGTCGGATGTAACAATTTGTGAGTCGGATGTAACAATTTGTGAGTCGGATATAACAACTTGTGAGTCGGATGTAATAATTTGTGAGTCGGATCACGGGATGTAACAATTTGTGAGTCGGATCACGGGATGTAACAATTTGTGAGTCGGGTGT
>JAUELF010012821.1:0-17965 GCA_031471495.1 Clinocardium nuttallii
TTACGTATCTAATAATCCAGAGTATTTAATAAACTCGTTGTTTATGTTTCTTTTTTAATACGTTCATCCTTTCTTTTTTAAGCGCCCAAAATGACCTTAGTTGTCGACGGGCCTTACAACTCCATTCATTCATTCCTTCAAAGGGCAGTGACACACTGTTAGCAAATACAAACACAAATAGTTTTATTCGGTAATACAAGGCCTCCGGCCCAAAGTACACTGTGATTTTAACAAAGAAAATGAAAGTAGTGATTACAGTTAACATTGAAAAGCAATTTTATCTGAACAAATCCTTTTACTTGGTGGATCAATGTGACATACACGGTCAAATTACTAAATACAAATGAAACTAAATAAACGGTTACGTCCTTAAATATGTTTTCTTTTGTCGAATGCCAGGTTCAAGTACTTAGCACCATGTGTGATCATATTTACTGCGACTTATCTTAACGATTTCACTATACATTTAGTGCTTTCAGCGCTTTGGCTATCTTTATTTTTCTGATAATGTTTTGGTGTGGTCAATATTTGCTACGGTTATTGCAGTTTGTATATGTGTATGATATAGAAGAGGTCAAATGCAGATTTCTGCGGACATGCCTGGATAAATAATACAAAATGATCATAGAAAACAACACTGTGAGAAGAAGAGTATACAACGATAAGATGAAAAACAATTGTCAACTTCTTGGTAAAAATAGAAAGATTGATTATAATTTAACGCCGTTTTTCAACAATTGTTTGGTCATTCATATCATGGCGGCCTGTTCTTCTACTCACGTGTTTCCTAGCTTTTTCACACCGCTACACCACGCGAAATAGTTACTTTCCAAACAACAGCCAGTTACAGACTGAGCTACCGGAAGACATATTAAACGCCGAACGTATTTAGATTTACAAGTAGCATGGAAAGTCTACTCCAACAGTCAGCCTCACTCTCATTTCTTGAAATGTTATAAAGCTAACTGCGGTTATTTCCCTTTGTATAAAATGAACACATCGTTAGTTGTATACATTAATTCATGTTTCTGTGGTGTTTGACACCACTATCAATGATATTTCTCTAAAGTCATTTCCTTGGAAAGCTACCAGCATTAGTGGTCCGTTTATCCTGAAACCGATGGGTCAGTTGTAATGCTACATTAAGTAAGTAAGTAAGTAAGTAAGTAAGTAAGTACGTAAGTAAGTAAGTAAGTAAGTAAGTAAGTAAGTAAGTAAGTAAGTAAGTAAGTAAGTAAGTAAGTAGTAAGTAAGTAAGTTAGTAAGTACGTAAGTAAGTAGGTAAGTAATTAAGTAAGTAAGTAAGTAAGTAAGTAAGTAAGTAAGTAAGTAAGTAAGTAAGTTAGTAAGTTAGTAAGTAAGTAAGTAAGTAAGTTAGTAAGTAAGTAAGTAAGTAAGTAATTTAGTAAGTAAGTAAGTAAGTTAGTAAGTAAGTTAGTAAGTAAGTAAGTAAGTAAGTAAGTAAGTAAGTAAGTAAGTAAGTAAGTTAGTAAGTAAATCTTTTATTAAAGTGACATGTGTTTTTGAACATATGTGTTATGATATTTTATTTGGTATTGCTCTTTTTAACGGACGAACAAATATGCCTATCAAAATTACTAGCAGGGGAAGTAACTGTTGTAGTGTTTATAACTATGTATAAATTGCCACTATAGAAATAGCATTCTTACATGCCACATACAACTCACTTTATTATATTATATTATAATCGATGCTTTACAATAAGGCATATTCTGTTTTATCGATGAACTTTACAAACGAGCATTTGGTGACACAAAAACAAATCCTGTATTCATACGCTGTAAAATATATTAAACACTTTTCTTTATGTAAATCTGATTTTCTTTCATTTTGCATTTACAGTATTTAATAACATTGTGTGAAGTTGGAGCCAGAGTGCTTCTTTCTACACTGTTCCCAGTTTCTATCAATCATCGATTTAACTTTTAGTTGAAATTGGACGAGTCTAAAGGACCAAAATAAGTACTAGTAATGCATTTGTTTTAACCTTTCCGCACATTTAGAAGCTTTCCAACGTATCGAACGACTTTTAAAAACATTGTGGCATAATAAACAATTTTTACTTTTGCCACAATCGTTTCCAATGATTTAAATTTCTTTTGCAGAGGTTTTCAATAATTGCCCGGATGTTTTCAGAGTCGTCTGCAGATTCGTGTTATGTGGGAATGGGTAAAATGAGTAACGTTACACGTTAAATCTAACCTCGAAGATTTGAAATTAATTGTAATTTACGATTGATTTGCATACTTTAGCCAGTTATGGATTCTGCGTAATGTATCGACTAAGATCGGGCTACTCCGGGCCGATACATTCCGTCTCAGGGTGATAGATGTATAGAGTCAAAAAGTTCGTCTGTATTTTGGAAAGGGTTAAATTTCCCTTCTCAGGGGTATAGAGTAATGACTCCTGAAACAGAAAAGCCACAGGAGGCGAAAAGTGTCCGTACGGGTTAGCTTGTGCGGAATACTCATGCTTATCCGTGTCGATACTTTACGCAGAGTTCACAATGTTTATTTTCTCGTGGAAAGGCCCACGTGTTGTTGCTGTTACTAATAGGTAGCAGAGAGAGAAAGTCATGGTCAGGTATTGTGAATGCGCATACTGATCAGAATCATAGATCATAACAAAGATCGATTTTCGTTTATCGTTGCTCAATTGGTATCCTGATTTAATTACTCAGAAACCGTATTCTATTGATGGATTTATCATTCAGAATTTAGCTTAGTTATTGAGCCATAGCATATGGAAAATGGTCGTCGAATGAGGGGGAGAGAAAGAAAGAGAGAGAGAGAGAGAGATATATATAGAGCTACAGAGACAAAACACAGAGAGTAAGAGAGATAGAAGACAGAAGGGAAAGAGGGAGGGAGGAAGAGGGAGAGAGAGACATATATATATATATATATATATAAAAAGAGAGAGGTTCAGGGAGAGAGGGAGGGAGAGACAGACAGAGAGAAAGAGAGAGATAGAGAGAGAGAGAGAGAGTGAGAGAGTGAGTGCGAGAAACACAGAGACAGAGAGACATTTAGAGAGAGATGGAGAGAGAGAAAGAGAGAGAGAGAGAGAGAGAGAGAGAGAGAGAGAGAGGAGAGAGAGAGAACAAGAGAGAGCGAGAGAGATATTATATATAGATAGAGATAGATAGAGAGAGAGCGAGAGAAAGAAAGAGAGAGAGAGAGAGAGAGAAAGAGAGAGGGAGAGAGCGAGAGTGAGAGAGACAGAGATAAATAGACCCCCCACACACACACACACATACACGCATACGTGTATTGGTGGAATAAGAGCAGGCTCAAAGAAATACTATATGACCCGAGTATACGTAAGTTTAGCTTGAACTTTTATAGTATATTTGAGCCGTCCCACGACCAACATAATGGCCTCTATGGAGAAAAATATATATATAGAAAAGCAGATATATTTATAGAGAGATAGATAGAGAGAGAGCGAGAGAAAGAGAGAGAGAGAGAGAGAGAGAGAGTGAGAGAGAGAGAAAGAGAGACAGACAGACATACAGACAGACAGACAGACAGACAAAGAGACAGAGACAGAGGAAGAGACAGAGAGACAGAGACAACGACAGAGACAGAGACTTAGACAGAGAGACATAGACAGAGAGACATACAGAGACAGAGAGATAGACAGACATACAGACAGACAGAGACAAAGAAAGCGGACGTTACCTTTAGATGCTTGTTTGTTACAGGTAAATATCACTATAATAGAACTCCAATATATCCTCTTTCAAAGCGACAATAACAAAACTAATTATATTCCAGTTAGCGGTAGGGACACAGTATCTGTTTAAACAACGGTTATATATTACATAGATAAATATAACATGTACAATAGTGCCTAGGGCTCGGAGCAATGTATATTCATCAACGGTGACGTTTCAGTGACCACACCACAGTCAGATGTTGACACATGGCAAAAGGTACCGGCTGTAATACATTTCGGGTATCTCACATTTATTTTGTTTCGTTCATTTATTTCACCATGAACGTAATGCCATCTGTTTCTTTTGAAGTATCTATAGTGTCATAGAGCATAAACCAATTTACTGACAACACACTTATTTTAATTTACTCATAGGTCAAAGCTCAGGTTAGTATGGCCGAGCATTTATTTGTCAGTACATTTACGTTGTAACGTTTCAGTGCTTTTACGCTAAGCTTTAATACTATGAAACCTCGGCAGTAGTAATTGTGTTGTTTTATCAGAAACACAAGGCAACACATAAATACAACTTAACCTTTGGTAAGAATACAGATCAGATACGATTGGATGTTTGTTGTTAACGCGGCAACCACTTTTTTCCAGTAATATCGTGGCGTTTCTCTTTGGTAAGTTAGCAGTACTACTGGCCCATTTGTCCTGACACCAGCCAGTCAGTCGTATTGGTAGCCCCCCGCAACCCTGAGGGCCAAGGAGGGCAGCCATTACTTCCATTTTTAAACTCTTTGGTATGACCTGTCCGGGGATCGAACACTCGACTTCCTGCACCCGAGGCGGACACCCTACGCTACCACTACAGCAAACATGCTTTCTTAAACGAATAGCTGGGTAGTCGATATGTTGTTGTTATGTAAATTGATGTGATTTGATTGGTGGAATGACTAGCGTTAGGCTTTCACGACAGTTATCGCAACGTGCCGCATGACCTTTGCTACCAATGCCTTTAATTTAAAAGCTCTATCTACAGTTGTGATGTTTCAAAAGCAGAATTGTATTTAAAAAATAGTAAAAAAAAAAGACTGATCCGGGCCGACACATTCCGTCTCCGAGGGATAGAGGTATAGAGTAATGATTCCTGAAACAGAAAATCCACAGGAGGTGAGACGTGTCCGTCCGGATTAACCTGCGCGACATGATTATGCGGATCAGGGTCGACACTTTACGGAGAGTCCACAATGTTGGTTTTCTCGCGAGACGGCTCATATGATGAATTACATATAGTTTGTTTGCTTGTTCAAAGTGTTTTACGTCGCTTTCAACAGTCAAATAGTTTCTCAGATACTTTGCCAGTATTACCGGTAACATTCCAGCGGACTACGATGTCATAGTCGCTAGCACCGCAACATTAAGCGCGACAACTCGAACGTTCGATACATCGAATATATAAATTAAGTCGAACTCAGTTCCTTGAACGGTTCTGTTTTATTTAAAACAGCGCAGCAGTAGTACTGATTGTTTCGCTGTCTTCTTGATATGAGTTTGTCAATGTCCCCCTTTTTAAAATAAAACATATTTATATAAGCATAAATCAAATATATCCGAAGATGAAAATATAAACATAAATTTAGCATAAATCGAGGGGTTAACTCGATCTCTTCGATTAATCTCGTTGAAAACATTGTGACAAAACCAGAAATTTCTAATGACAGACAACTTTCCTTTTATCCAACAATAGTTTCAACTGTTTTAAATAATTATTCTTGCATTTATAGAAGCTTTTCCTTTTCTTTATGTCTACATGTTTTTAAAAAAGTCGCTTGCCGCAGATTTGTTGTATGCGGAGAAAGGATTAAAGCAACCTTTCACATAATTCACGAACGCGGTTAACGTTAGTACATGTAATTGGAGAATTGGCAGCAGCTGATCTCACGCGGACTCGTTGTCAAATCTCACACTAATTGCCTTTCCTTATTTAGTTTAACCCTTTCCCTCATATAGACGCTTTCTGACGCATCTGCAGTAGACGGTTTTTTAAAAACATAGTGACAAAAAAAGAAATTGCCCAAAACGTGCAATTTCTCCTTTTGCCACAATGTTTTCCACTTTTAGTCATAGGTTATCCATTAAATTATAGAGATTTTCTATTGCATGACAAAATATGTTCAAAGTCGTCTGCTGCAAAATTGTCGTATGAGGGAAAGGGTTTTTCGAGGAAAATCTGCACCCTTTCTCGAGTTAAAAATATACCAAAATATACCAAACTGATTTTGTTTTCGATGAGTTTTCATAGATAAAAACTAACATGATGACGTACATTTATAATAATTCGTCAATGTAGAATGACTTAATATTAATGAATTACCGAATTTGTTTTTTTTCGTCGATAGACGTATAAAACCGGTTTTGACCTAGATGTTTTAAACAAATGATCTAGATTGTAGACCAATCACATGTTGTATTCAATAAATAATAGCGAAGAAATAAAGGAAATTAAACGTTTTGATTGGTTCATAGGTTGGCGATCCTACGAAAGGCACTTATAAGGTAACGTTTTAAAATAAAATGATCTTTAAGAAATACATTTTAAGTGAAAAAAATCAGTTAAAACGTATGAAATATAATATTTAAAAGCAACAATTTTTTTTTTTTTTAAATATGATAAGATTTTCAGTTATTTATCGTCAATCAAAACGTATACACCCCTTGGGAGCCTCGCGTAATCTCCAGTCATGTGACGTATTCTTGGCAAGCTACATTCGATTACCGATTCTATATAATTTAAAGAACAATGTTCTAATCTAACAATGTTCCAACTGGTTCACGATTATAATGCTTTACCAATTCAATGAGCTGTCGAATTCTTAGATATACATTCTTATTTTATCCCAAGGTCATGCAATGAAGCCGTAATTAAATATCACGCTTAAAACTTTCGACTGACGGTTTTCATGTGACATTTAATATTGTCGATGATTAGCTTTAATAAATATTGTAAGTATTCATATCATAATTAATTTTACAACACAACCTTTGACAAAAAGTGCAAGTATATATATATATTCACAACGAACATTATTTCAGCTATTCACAATTATTATAGCATACATTTATACACCAACACTCGCGAAAGAGTTCAAATTTATTATTTATTTAAGCATCAACATCTCCGGCCCATGTCCAAGTATTCTTGTTTAGAAGGTGATGCAATACAGATTTTAGTTTATAGAATACCAGGCAAACATATACTGGTGTAGTGCAGACTATCTAGTGATTGACGATCAAATTCAAATAGAAGATATTTTTAAATGTTCGCTGCCTTCAAATCAATCTCAAAAGTGTCCTTATATGGAAAACCAAAAAGTTACCAAAAATAGAAACGACGGAAGACTTGGCTCTGAGACCGATATCTAATCTCTCCCGTTCACCTATCGCTAATAACTTCCATCTGGGCCGTGGCCAATTTGACGATAATGTCATTTTCAATCTGAGGTCCATTTTACACGTGAACCGCGCCCGGCGAGTTGGGGGTCGTCTAACAATTATTATCGTACTGTGAAGACTCAGACGAGCGAGTGTATCCGTTAAGTCTCATCATAGTCGTCACCGTTCGCATACATGCTACATTTACCTACATATTATGACAAAAAACAAGATGAAAGTGAAGTCCCATTTAGGTTGTGTCAATGTAACGTAACATTTAATGATGTTTCTTGGTCTGTATACATCAGCGTACAGTGAAGAGTTTGGCGAGCCTGTACAGCATCATCACAGGCTTATCCCTGCTCCTATTTATCAATTATTTGCAAATGGTGTTTTACTTTCAACACTTTGTTCAGTTATATCACTGTGTTTTCTGGGTAAGTTACCTGTATCACTGGTCCTTGTTTCATCTTACCAGCCAGTCAGTCGTTATACTAGTCCCGCAACTCTGAGCGCCAAGGGGGGTAGCATAGTACTACCATTGTTAAAGTAATAAAACCAGAAGTATAGCCCCACTTGTATTACACTGACATGACGCTAACTCTGTCAGCGTAATAAAACCAGATGTATAGCCCCACTTGTATTACACTGACATGACGCTAACTCTGTCAGCGCCAAGGGGGGTAGCATATTACTACCATCGTTAAAGTAATAAAACCAGATGTATAGCCCCACTTGTATTACGCTGACATGACGCTAACTCTGTCAGCGCCATATTTGTATGTGTTAAGAATACAGATTTTGGTGAGTCAGTTCGTAACGAGCTGTCTTACCCGAAAGCGGCATTGGTTGCATTTTAGTTATTCCCAATATGAAATTTGATGTCGCCCGATTTTGATCATGGAAGAGTTAACATTTGTGAGTTCGGTGCTGAAAGAGTTAGAACGATACGTTACTGGTTAGGCAATATGGTCCCAAATAGCATGGCGTGGTCTATATACAGAAGAATAATTATATTTACGGGGAAAGTGGTATATCTTAGGAAATGTCGTTCCTTTGTCGCGTGTTAATTGCGAAAGAGGATTGCACACTTTAACCCTATTCCAACATGCAGATGTACTTTGACACATCAGCAATATACTGAAAACATTGATGCAAACAAGAGCAATTTCTCATTTTGTCCCAATGTTTTCAACTCTGTTCAATAGTAGTTATACTATTTATAAAGATTTCACATGTTTTTTGCCCAAATGTGTTCAAAGTCGTCTGCTGTATATTTATTGTATGTGGGAAAAGGTTAAAACAACCGGAAGGTATAACACGAGGGAAGTGAGTCTCTTGAACAATGATCACAAAACAAATATACGAACTTAGTCTAAGCAAAATAGTTTGTTTTGGTTCATTGTGATTTAACGCCGTTTTCAACCCAGTTTCAGTAATATCACGACTACAGTTCAGTGTTTCATGATCCATGGGTAAACCAACCAGTACTACATGCAAACGCAATTGATAGCACAAGAGCCACCATACGTAGGCCAACGTTTCACTGAATTGCCAAGCGGCACTCAACTGAACTCGCAAATGAAAGCATTTGATATGGAAGTTCTATATGAGGGATGTATTCAGGAGTCTGAAATCTACATTTGTCCTCCAAACCAAAAAGTGTGGTACGTCAAAATATTCGGCGCACTGGGACAATCGGTTTGAGTACCCACACATAGGATGTAAACGCCGAGTCAGAGAGTTATATATAGCCTGGCAAATATATATCAACTCTTTGTTATATAGTCATCTAACATGAACACTGTTAACCCTTTCCCTCATACGACAATTCTGCAGCAAACGTCTTTAACCCTTTCCCTCATACGACAATTCTGCAGCAAACGACTTCAAACCTTTCCCTCGCAGACGTCTTCAACCCTTTCCCTCATACGACAATTCTGCAGGAGACGACTTTAAACGTATTTTTCAAAGATTAGAAAATCTCTATAATTGAATGGATAACCTATTCTGCTGCAGAGGCGTCAGAAAGGTTAACCATTTCCAGCATTTAGACGTTTACTGATGCCTCTACAGCAGACATATTTTGAAAAACATTGTGTCAAAAGAAGAAATAGCTCATAACGAGCAATTTCTCCTTTTGCAACAATGCTTTCAACTATATTATATAATTATCCTTTAATTTATATCGAGAATTCCTATTTTCGTTAAGTTGCAATCAAAAACGGCAGCTACAGATGTGTTGTTAGTGGGAGAGGGTAAACCGACTTTAAACTAGACTTCGATAGCTTTTCAGCAAATGCAGATCAATGGTCCATTTCGGTAAGACAGGGAAAGATAAAACTCTCCGCTGTAAGGCCATAATTGAATCTTCCTTCTTCAATATGTCATAATGAAAAGTGCTTAAAACGGTTTATTGTCTTTCGTGGTAATGGCGTGTGCAAAGTAATTGACATCCAGCGAGCTATGTTGTACTAAAGCGCCCGTCTCTCGTTCGCTGTAAATAGGAAATCTTCTGTTTTTATAGCTTTTCTATTTCGAGATTTTTGGTTGTAAATGTGTCAAGACGTTTTGTTCCGAAACCACGAAGTTGTAATACGGGACGGATTGTCTTTGGGCGATAGTCCTTTACAACACCTGCACTTTACGTACTGTTTAAGAGTATCGCAACTTGATTTCCAATCATATATATAGTATTCAAATGTTTGGCGTTTAAGACAGCGGGGTCAAATGTTTATCGCATCGAAGGAACTTAACTTTTTTCAAAGCTGTCATATTAATTTTACTTTACTTGATCCTGAAACAGTTTTTAATTCAAAATTGCAGGACAATTTACAATCATTTCTTACAATACAGACGCAATTCTCTCTCGATTTGATTTTAATTAATCACCCTAAAGTTTCCGTTACCCCTTTGATTGTGTGTGTGGATTTTGTGAAGCCTTTGCCACCAGTAGAGCCAGACCAACCCGCACGTCCGCCCTGTCTGACCGGGCCCTAAACTGTAGGCTGCCAAATTAAACTCACTATTTTTAACTTCACATTTCTAAAATTTCATATGGAATCTCCGGTCTGCAAAGATGGGCACATCTTCTTTAAACAAAATCAGAATTGAAAGGGTTAAGGAACGCGAAAACTTAACAGCCTATATTAACCGAAGCACATACTAATTCGGGCAGGGTAAAGTTAAAGTTAACTACAGTTTCATTATCGTCGTCTTCTTTCCAATCCTAGGAACTGCTCTCAATTCGAAGTTGCCACTTTGTACGTCACGTCACGTGTTTACATTCAGGGAAGGGCGACACTAAAACTTCTTTCAATATATTACAACCTCTTGTGGATTTTCTATTTCAGGAATCATTACGCCATACCTCTATCCCCCTGGGGCGGAATGGGTCGGCCCGGATCAGTCTGCGCGGACAGCGCAGGCTGATCTGGTCGACACATTACGCAGATGCCATAATCTCGCAGAAAATTAACAATTATTTCTATACTTATTGATAAACTTTATTTCTCGCATCATCTGAACTCTTATAAAGCAATTTATCTTTTTCCTCAATGTTTACAAAACTTGTCTGCAGTCGATGCGTCCGCCAAGCTGCGCGCGCATGTTGGTAAAGGGTTTAAGTTACCGCATTTAGAAACGTGGATACTTAACAGCCTTTACGGAAGCACATTATCACAGGAGGGCGTGTTCTAAATTGGTACCCTGTACGAGACGTTAAACGCCAACAGTGTGAATTAGCTGTTTGTTTACTGTGACAAGAGATCTCTATAATATTCCGTGTGTCCGGAACGTTCCGGGACGTAACGGGTCAGTGTTCGATAGACTCCACACGCCTGACCTATAGACCTATACAATCAGTTGGTTAAACATGACACCACTGTCATGATCAAAACCTATAATTCAATGCGTCCGACACAATCCGAGTTATTGTTCGATAGACTCACACATACCTGACATTTAGCCAGATGTGGGTCAAATACTGTTGGCAATACATGACCTTAACCTATAATTCCATGTGTCCGGCACAATCCCGGTTAGTGTTCGACAGACTCGGTCACATCCGAACTTTAGCCAGACGTGTGTTACATCTCACACACTCTTGGTAATACATGACATCACTGTTATGATCACAACCTATAAACTAATGTGTCCGTGACTCTCCGGGATCGGTGCTCGATATACTTAGTCTCACCCAACAGTGAGCCAGACGTTGGTTAAATCACGCAGGCACTGACCTTATCATAACCGTTGAACAAACTGCTATGATACCTGTATACGTAATGCAATGTGTTCGGCATGTTCCGGGTCATAAATGGATTGATTAGATCACACAAATTGTTGGCGTTACTTGATATATAGGATTGCTTCAATACAATTATCTTTTACCGAGAAAGCATGTAATCGAAAATGCTTTGTCTACGTTATTTCCTTACAACACTCGTGATTATTTCAAAATTTTATATTAAACATATTGAATATAGTATGAAGTTCGAAGATCACATGAAACAGGATAATGTTTTAACAAATTCATCGATAACACTTTGTTGTTTGCATGACACTAAACACATTCAAAACCAGAATTATGCAATCTTTATTGACATTTTTGGTAATTCTAAACCAAGCACTTGTCATCCAGGCCGACAGACATCTGTAAATATTCTCTTTGCAGCGATGTGTACGTTTTAAAAATCGTTCGATAAGGGGCGTACTTTATGCTCTTAAGTCCTTTACTTTTTCCCACATACTAACAAATCTGCAGCAGACGAATTTGAAACCCTCTAGACACAAATGAACGAAAATTCCCATGAAATACGGAATCTGTATTTAGTTCAAAGCTAAACATAAGATATGCAAACATAAATAGGTAAGCTGAAGTCATAAATAATTTCACGTTGTAGTAATCGTAGTAGTTCATACAGTTCTTCTAAATTCGGGAAAATTGGTCGAAACTGCCTTACGTTTAGTGTCCGCCGAGCAATGCTCATTTTACCAATTTAATACATCTCACTCTGATCGCCGGTTTGGTGAGAGAGGTGTCCCTGCTTCTAGTGGGGTCGAATTCGGTTCCTCTCAAATGCATGACGGAACTATTTGTTGGGCCAAAAGTCGGTTCCTCTCGAATACATGACGGTACTATTTGTTGGGTTGAAATTCGGTTCCTCCCGAATACATGACGGTACTATTTGTTTGGTTGAAATTTGGTTCCTCCCGAAAACATGACGGTACTATTTGTTTGGTTGAAATTTGGTTCTTCCCGAATACATGACGGTACTATTTGTTTGGTTGAAATTTGGTTCCTCACGAATACATGACGGTACTATTTGTTTGGTTGAAATTTGGTTCCTCCCGAATACATGACGGTACTGTTGGGTATCATGAAAGCGGATATCGATAATGGCAAATATAAGTAGTACGAACTTGCTTCAAAATCGATGGAAAATAAATATGCTTAACCCAACCTAACAATAGACGCCATTAACGAACTTGTTTGTTGGACACGGTTATAGAATGACACCCGATTAATGGAATTACTGGTTAAATAAATCCCATTGAGGAATAATGCGGATAAAATTGTTTGAATTGGATATGACTAAATAAATGAACGGTTCGCCGTGGTGTTCATAAATCGATCTTTCACTTTTGAATGACGATGGATGTTTAAATGGACGTTATCCATTTCCGTGTGTCCAAGGATATGCAATACCATACCGTCGTGCTGAGATAGCTCCGTATATAACAACATGGACTACATGTATCAATTAAGGAGTCGTGAGTTCGAGCCCTGACTCGGACTTTCGTTATTTAAATGTGATGACCCTCATTCGTTTTGCACAAGTGCCATAAACTGATAATGTAAGAAGCTTTCCAGTTGGCCGAAAAGAATGGTGTATGGAGCACTGGTACGCGAGAGCCAGGAATATACGTTATGTCGCTGTGTTAAAATTGCACATTCGTTGGAAAAAAGTTAAACTCCAATCAAGCAATCAATCAATCAATCAACGCAATGTCAAATTGAATATTCTACTCCCCCTCATTGAGACGTTTTTACAACCAACATAAAATAAAATGTTTCTGACCATAACACCATTCATTATTAACCTAACCATAACAGTGGTGTCAAACCGAAATGTTGGTAGTTTGAATTTAGCTTTATTCTGCAAAGGTCATAACAGTCAATTTATATTGGTGAATACAGTCAGTTGCATTGCAATCGTGTTTCCATGATGGCGAAGCCGTGATTTTCCGAGTGACACATATATTTGACAGGGCCAATATCGATTGCTCTCTTGGAAGCCATGACGGAAAAGCTACGCTACTTAGTGGAGCGGAGTTCTCCCATTCAAATAGAACCAGTGTTAGCAAACAAAAACAGTTTGTGCTCTGATAATGGTGGGTTTCAGATTGTGTGTTGATGGGTAAAATCGCGACCTGATTAATCTGAGAATATTATTTATTTCAATACGTACGTTCGAATCATATGGATATCGTCCAATTTATTATATTGACCAGTAGGAAACTATTATACAATATTAAGAACGTATTTATTCACATCACTATGACCCTTTACTTTGTTTTATTTACAATTTGAAAAATAAATAAGGTGATGTCCTACTTTCAAGTCCAATTAGGTCGCTTTATTACATAGAAAACGGAATGTATATTTCATGTATATGTTTTCTATTTCACAGGAAATATTTGTCTCGATATTTGGTATCTTTTCCAGACCATTGTCTGGGACGCGACAGAGAGTGTAGATCACACGGTACTACATTATACGTCGATTTAGGAGCCATTTGACATTTTATGTCGAAAATAATTCGATATTAATTTAGACCTTTGCACGATATTCAATATCTAATAATAAGTCAAAAAATGCGATTTCTGTGGAATATGATAACGAATAATGTATATTGCGACCAGACAGACTGGATGCTAATGCTAGACTTGAAGTCTACGGGATCAAATCATATTTCCTAAATACCATTATTTAACTACATGGAGGCTTACCAACCGGTCATTTAAGAACGATCCCCACTGTCGCCACTGTTATTCGAACCTGAGACCTCCGGCTCGATAAGTCGCGGCTTTTACCACTAGACTATCGGGACCGCGGATTACGTGCAAATAAGAAAATGAATACTCTAGTGAGTCATTGGGCACAGAACGCAAAAATCGCCCGTCTTTACTCATCTACTTAAGTAAGATACTAGGTTAAAAATACATTAGGGATCTCTTGATTCTCAGTCAAATGTAACAATATTCCAACCATGACATCTGTAGAATCATAGCTAGCAAAACACGTTGAAATATCGACTGGTTTCTTTCATTCTTTATCTTAAGTTTTATTGCTTTAACGAAATTAGCCCCGCTTTTAGAACCGGAACAAAATAAATCGATTTAGCAATTAAACCAGTCTACACGCCGGAAATAGAGTTATGCGTGTCGTCAAATACGATCGGAATGACGTCGGAGGAAATGTTTCTTGATATAAATAGATCTGGTATGGCGTTTTAAATCTTTAGGGACTTTTTGCCTTTTTGTTTTAAGATTGTGCTATTGGCGTTGTCAAATATAGTTTTGGCTTGACTTCAGGAAAATGTTTCTTCATATCAATCTTGTATTACCCCATAAATCTGCGGTGTCTTTAAAAAAAAAAGAAAAAAAAGGGGGACAAACGGGAAATAAGGTCTTTGTTTACTATAAGGAGCTATTGCTTAATATAGTTAAATTTAAGCATACATTACTATTGGCTTTACCATTTTATAACGAGGATTGTAATTTCGTTTTAAAAGTCGACTTTATATTCATATGAATGTATTTGCTTTGTCTGTATGGTGTTTTACTACGCTTTCAACACTTGTTCAGTTACATCTTGGCGCTCCTCGGATGTTTCTAGTATTACTAGTCGATTTATCCTGACACCCCGTGGATCGAACCCGCGACCTACATATCTAACACCACCATGCTAACCCACAACACGGCGATTTCCTCGTTTATAACAAATTTCTTCATTTTGTTTTCAACCCTATTTAATGATTATATTTTCAATTTAAAAATTGTTTTCATATTTTGACCAATAGCCTACGCATCCGCGGACGACTTGTTAAACATTACGACACAAGATACTATTGCTCGTAATGATCTCTTTCTCCTTCTGTTCCGGAAATGTTTTCAACTCTTTTCAATAATTATACCTTCATTAAGAGAATGGTTTTTTTTCATATTTAAACCAATATGTATTTTAAGTCGTCTGATACAGATTTGTTGTATGTGGGAAAGGGTAAACTGGGAGGAAATACCCAAACGATTGTACGCCAAATCGATACGAAGTGGCTGCGCCAGTATGTAAGGCCGGAAATTGACTTCCTCTGGTTTTGCAGATAAGGTTAAACTGGCTATTTATAAACAAACACGAGTCACCGGTTACCTCTGACGTTCAATTATGTACTTTGACGATAACTCATACAATTAATGCCAAAGTAAATATTTTTTTCTCAAACAATTGAATTTTCAGAATAAGGGTAGTCCTACATCATGCGCATTGCATTCTTAGAATACAATAGTCTCTTTTTTCAATTGATACAGTTTAGGCATATGCAGTTTCTTTTTGCATGGCTTGAGAATTGCTTGCAAAACGTTTTTAAGCCGCCAGCTGCTTGGATATTAGTATAAACACATAGGTTCATATATCAAAGACATGTGACCTTTTCCCATTATAATAGTATTCCTCAAGTTTTATATCCATATCTTATTTCCATGATACCCATCACAAGACGTGTCTGGTATAGAAACTTGCCTTTGGTATTTAGATTTGAGAGAGAAGAAAGAGGTCAGGATGTGGTTTCTGAAGAGATTATGTAACGATACAGTGTTGGCTAAAGCAACAACACCATGGCTTGAAAATATAATTACCTCTTTTTAAAAAACTGTTTTAATAATTGAAAAAAGACATGCGACTCCGTAGGGAAATGTTAATAATATCACTCTGTTGTGCAATATTTCGGCGATATGTCTTTTTCAAATACGTGTACGAAGTTCACAAAAGAACAGTAATTACCTCCCCTGTCCGCCAATTTGATAGGCGCAATTTGATAAGCTTCAATAGAGAAATATTAACAAAATATGTGACCATTTTGAACACGCAAGGGAATCTGAGTTTGAAGATTATGTTTTATCTGTTTATCTCAGTTTATTGAATTAATTATTTTTGTACATGTAGTTGTTAGATGATATGAGCCGTCCCGCGAGGAAACCAACATAATGACATCTGCGTAATGTATCGATCAGACCAGACAGCGCTGTCCGCGCAGACTCATCCTGCTCGAGACATTCCGTCTTCGAGGGATAGAGGTATAGAGAAATTATTCCTTAAACAGAAAATCCACAGGAGGTGAAACATGTCTATCCGGGTAAGCCGGTGAGGCATGCTTTGGCTGATCCGGTTCGATACTTTACGCAGAAACCACAATGTTCGTTTTCTCGCGAGACGGCTCATATTTTGTTTGGTCTTTCTCTTTTCGATCGCCGTTGGTTTAGTGGTAAAGCGTCCGCCTCGATTTCGATACCCGGCCGGATGAAAACTTGAAGTAATGGCTTCCCTCCTTGGCGCTCAGGGTAAGCATTACGACTGACCTGTTGGTGTCAGGATGAATTGACCAGTAGTACTGGTAACTTACCCAGAAAACGTCGTGATGTAACTAAAACATTGTAGAAAGCGGCGTGGAAAAACCAAACAAACAATAATTATTTTTTCAACTAATAGGCAATTTGCCTATCAAAATGTCCCGACGGAGAGGTAAATATTGAAGTTATGGGAAATTAATGATGATGCTTTCGACTTCCGCCGTGCAATAAAAAAAGGACTTAAACGAAAAACTCAGAAAATGTAAATGAAACGCTGTACTTTGATAGGTTGATACGGCAAGGATACGCCCGAGTTTCTCTGTGTCATCTTAAGACACACTCAGTACGCCCCTGTATTTGCAAACTACGTCAAAGTACGTATTCAATGTCTTCCCATGCATGACTATCGACCAGAAGCGGTTTCAACTGTTCGCTAATTATAACGCTATCTCGGCGGCTGATATATATATTTTCCTAGAAAAATTAGTGCCTAGCCCACGCTCTATGTCGCAGTCTCCCGTTTTATCGTCGAAGTTGACATTTGAAATCTGATACTATGTCAGCATAAAACCGTGCTTTTGATACTCGTTAAAATCTGATAATGTCGTATTTGAGTAGTCTCGTGAGAAAACCAACATTATGGACCCTACGTGAAATATCGACCCTGATCCGCCTAAGTATGCCGCGCAGGCTAACCCGGACATACACCTTCACCTCCTGCGGTGTGTCTGTTTCAGGAATCACAACACGAAATCTCTATCCACCTGAGACGGAATGTGTCGGCCCGGGTCAGACTGCGCGGACAGCGCAGGCTACTCTTGTCGATACATTACGCAGATGCCATAGTGTTGGTTTTCTCGCGGGAAGGCTCATTTATAAAGTCTGTATAAACTATCCCCTTTTCACATACAACACATTGGCAGACATTTGGAAATTTGCCCTAGAATAATTTTAATTAATTAAAGGGGTTGAAAAGGGCAAATCAAAACATTGCAGACAATGAGCATTTCCTCCATTTGGATCTTTTCGTCATTAAAGTTATTTTTTAGATATATTCGACAATATTGACCTGATCACATTAGTTGTGCAAAGACATACATAACTGTGTCATATGAGCCGTCCCGCAAGAAAACCAACACAATGGCATCTGCGTAATGTATCGACCAGATCAGCCTGCGCTATCCGCGCAGACTGATCCGGGCCGACACATTCCGTC
>JAUELF010012930.1:5553-17959 GCA_031471495.1 Clinocardium nuttallii
ACTATATCGCCGACTGGAACACTTTCCATATGTCCTTTTCATTTATATCCAAATCAGGTAACACTTTCAGAAAGTTACCCACTGTCGCCCCACCTGCCATCTTCTGTTTCCACGTTCCAAATAAGTCTACAACCGTCTGCTGCACACTGTTATTAGTGCTTTCGAGGGCTTGCTGAATAATCTCAATTTCAATGTCTAATAAAAGAAAGAGCACTTTGTATTTGTCTCCAAACTTGCCACTTAGCTTTGCCATTTCTTTTTCTGTTATTATTCTGTTGAGTGTTTCATCCGGTAAAACATCTGAAAAAATAAATTGTTATACTGAAAGGGTATTAACTAAACATATGAAATAAACCGCGCAAATTATGTAACAGATACATAGGTTGATTGCATAAACATCAGTGGCTGTTATAATCAACAGTATCAGATAATTCGTCGTTTCTATTTAAACTTAATAACATATTAACATATTAACTTGCCTTGTGTTTTAACTTCAGCTCCGTTAGAACCATTATCTTCAAGCTGCAATAACACAAACAACAACTATAAATTGATAAACAGAGTAGAATTGCTTCAAAGTATCTGCATTTGGATTTAAACTGTCACGAAAACAGCATAACGTTTATATATAAAATGCCGTTAAATTTCAAGAAATAAACGAATGCAATTGCTATCTACACACGTTTAAATGAATACAATTTCTTTTTTCAGTTCAATGTTAAAAAGTATATGTACGAATCATTGCAATCAAAGATCTTGTAATGACTACGACTCGAACGCATTAAAACTAATTAAAATCAAGAGGAAAATATGTTAAATTCCTGTAAACGACAATGAATCGATATTTTCTAAAGCAAGAATTGTGCAAACTAATTGCATATATATACATGTAGTGCATAGTTTGGATCTTATTACAATGGAAAATGACCTTGGTTCTTACTTTGGTCCAGCTGGACATGGCTTCTTCACGTGTAACCATGTGCATTTTTCTATCCCAGGAACATCTTGCTTCTTTATTCTTCATCAGACTATCAATTGGCACAAATGATTTGTGGCCTTCATGAGGACATTCTATTTTCATAACACACTTAATCGCATCATGCCTGTAGGTCTTCAGAATACCCTTAATATTTTTCTTAATGGTTCTCAAATGCTTGAGACAGTCCATATCTTGCAACTTCAATCTCGTCGAAATACTTAGGAACTGTACAAATATCTTACATTCTGACCAGAACATTTCTAAGAGTGTGTCTCCTGATTTTGATAACTGAAATCGACTGTAGTGATAAAACACTTGCCAAATGATCTGATCAACTGATGTTGTCTCAGAATCAGGCTTCCATGCAAACATACATGAAACCGTCAAGGAGTGGAAAAACGCTGGAGGAACCAACTTGTCCTCAAACGAGAAGCTTATCAAGGGTGACTTCTCACAGGTTTCATCAAAGGTATTATGTTTTTTTGGTCTTTCTCCAAGAAGGGCTGGCATGAAATATCCTGATGTCCTTTCGGTTATTTCATATGGATATATAACCTTGATATGTATGAGAACTTTCAACAGTTGGGTTCTGTTTTTTTCTAGGCAAAGGTCGGATTTGACTGCATTCTCCAAGAACACCTGGTTAAATATGCCATCTGAATTCCACCCAGGCACGGAAGCCTTCGTCTTTCTTAGTAAAAGATTGATGAATTTTACCAAAATGGCCGGTTGAAGGATTATCACGTTTTCCACACCAGCTGTGTTGAAGTACATCAGGAATCCATTACAGTGCATATGCTCGAGAAATTTCGGTAGTTCTTCATTTGTTAGAGGCATGTCGAGTTCCTTGTTGATTTCTGTTAATCTTTCATATGTAAGAATTACTCCACCCATCTCCTTTTCCAATATAATCCTGTATTCTAGGTCAATCCAACGAGCCGCCACCTCCTTTTCTAATATACCAAGGGCTTTATCTAGTATTCTATCTCTTAAGTCTTGTAGTCTCTCATCATCTTTAAATGACTTTGTATTGTCGATTTCAATGCAAGACAAATCACTCTCTCCAACGACTTCCTTTACCTTGGCAAACATGATTTTCATTTTCTGAAATGTGACAAATAATACTGTTACATTCCGTCTATTTCACATTTGGTCCCTGTAATTGAAAGTTATGTTCAAATGTTGATATTCGGAAGTTTGTCAAATTATTTGAGTCCTTAGTTATTGTGTGATTTATTTCACGTTCTAGTAACATACGAAAGCAATCGTGTTCATTTAAAAATAACATGTATAGTATATTGTAAGTACAACATTAAAACCGTTCGAAAGAGTGCGTAGTTTTTTTAAGATACATTTATGTTCAAATAGATATTAACATTAACATTTACATGTCCATCAACAGCTGACGATGGTGCATATTAAACTATTTATGAATGGTCTAGATACGCAGTGATACGAAACCAAATTCATATTTTATCGGAGAGTTTTTATTTTGAAATGCCGAAGTGTCTTCATGTGCAAAATAACTGAAGTTTCAAAAACAAAATTTGCCTTAACACGATCAATTTGTAATCCTTACTTTGCTAAAGCCAGGTATAGACCTAGACAAAAACACGTTATCCGCTGAATGAACAAGTCAACAGGAGTTTTAAAAACAAAAATATCACGATATGTTTGACACAATTTGACACAATTAGTTTTGTTAAAACAAGGTAGAGCTAGACCATATATCTTCTTAAGTCAAATCTTTCAATGAAAATGAACTATTAAAAGAAAAAAAAAGTACCATTGTACTGATCACCTACATCTTTTATTTCTTTCATGTTTGACCGTGTTCCATCATTGTCTAGAACTTTGTCTGCATGTGTTCCGACTATAATGATAGGAGCAATGTTATTGCTTTCGTCAGAAGCAAAAGCCTTGATCGAACCAGCCCAGAAACGCACCGCATCTGTAAGTTGGCAATAAAAGATACACGAATATTCATAAAAGACATTTCAAATTTAGTTTAAGATAAGAAAAAAAAAAGGTTTCTTGAAGTAAGTCTATAAACTGTGTGCCTAAGGTTCAAAGCAATTGAAAATGGTCAATGCGTTGCAGTTCTGAACACGAAATCTTTTCTAGACTTGTAACTGAAATTAGCATGAATAAATATAAATGAATGTTTATATTACCTAAAATAGTGGTATTTTGCAGACTGTGCGTCCTGAACTCAATCGAATCTTCAACCGTTTGCTCTAAAGTTTTGTTCAGATCCACCACTAGTAAATACACCGTATTTGGAGACATGAAAGCTTGGTGTGTCGTATAATATGTTGCCTGTCCCGCAAAGTCCCAATAGGAAATATACCTTCTTAATCCAGGACTTCCTGTTGCTTTACGTACCACACGAGTGACATACTCTTTTCTCAACAAGTTTTGTTTATACTTCTCCGAAGCATGATCTTTTTCATTTGGAATTGTGTCATATACATCAGAACCGACGTTAAACTCCTCTTCCCGTGTTGATGCGTCTGTGTTATTCGCCAATGTGCCTGTATATACAGTATTACCTCCCTTCGTTATGCTTGAATTCGTGGGCAAAACTTTCTTTGATTTTCTTGATGATGTGGTTGTTCCAACTGTCATAGCTTCGACACCTTGGTTAGCACTTTTTTTCCAATGCTTTCGTTTTTTAACCTTGTCTTCTTGATCACCTTCCTGGACCGTTCTTGTCAAATCTTCTATGCAGTTCAGAGAATTCGCCATCCGTTGATAATTTAAATCTTTTTCGTATCCTGTAAGGTAACACGATTATAAAAGGCTTACAGACATATAAGCAAACTATTTTAAAATAGTTCTGCAATATGAATTATTGTGTCCTGATAACTAAGAATTCAAACAATAATAAAAAGATAAACCATAGAAATCTGCATTGTAATATTTGTGAAGATAAAATAGTGCTTATTAACAATCTTTGATTATTATACCTCAAGTGACTTTGTAATGTTAAATTATCATATACTCATCAATGGCAATTACCTGCTTACGGTACGTTTTCGACCGGTTAACAGTATACTGTAACATGGCACGCGCGTCTAAAATGTTGGTCATGCACGTGCGTGACGTCATGAATCAAAATAACGTCATTGTTATAATTAAAGCAGTGCATACAAAAAACTCCGGCCGTGTCAGAAATTAGCCCAGAATTGTCTGCTGCTATTCATAGGAGTTTTTTCGGCTGAAAATGACTTTTTAGCAGTAAGTCTTTCCATTTCCGCTAAAAGAAGCTGACGTGACAACCCATGGTGTTCAGGGGTCATTATCGCATCAGATGATTAGCATGAATAGTATAATATAACACCACATATGAACAACTGCGATGTGTGTTTCCTTTTCCATTGGATATAAAACTGTTAACGGTGACTTGTTAATTTCAACAGACAAAGACCTGTGAGTATGAAATCATTTAAAACAATATTTATTCAATTAATTCTGTACCAAAGACAATACAAGCTTCGCATCGGGTAACAGTATTTTCCTGGTGTTGACAGCATGTACTGTCACACTGGAAGCCATGCAATATTTATATATTGTCGTACCATCAGGATTTATCTGCCAGATCCGGCCACCATCTGTCTCTATACAACGTGAAGCCGTGTTATCTATCTCCAAACATTCTGTAGGCGACATGATACTGTGTATATCTACGTGATTTTCTTGTAACCTTTTTACGAGGGTTGTCTTCCCTGCGTCCTGGAAACCGACAACATTGACACGAGTGTGATACGATTGAGTAAGCCCAGATGATAGGGCACGTCTATAGATTTCCAAGTGGTGAGGTGTCAAACTAACATCAGCCATAGGGGTACTTGGTCGTGCTTTAAAAAAACAACGGATATTCTACGTTTGAACAATAAACAATTAATTAATAACAATAATTACATAAAATACAATATATATATATAAAGAAAGAAAAGAAACATGAAATGAAAAATGATAATAACATAATGATAATAATGAAAATAGTTTAAATGAAAAATAAATAAAGATTGTGTAAGAAAACTAATCTCCAGACTTTATAATGTTCGTGTGTATGTGGCCTTTGTGACAAAGTGCTCAATTTGAGTTATTGTGTTCGTAATATGTCTGTCGTGCGTCGTGTGTCCGTCAACATCTTCTCCTCAGTAACTGTTGGTCATTTTGGATGAAACTTCAAAGCAAGCATCATCTCAATGTACTCTCCATAACTCCTATTTGTTCATCCATGTATACTTCTGGTTTCCATGACAACCAAACGAACAAATTGTTCTTCTCTCAAATTGGTTGACCAATCAATTAATTTTGTAGAAATATTCATTAAGTGACCCTCTATCAGATTACTTCGTGCCATGTTGATTGGTCATCGAACATGACTGTTTTGCCTAATATGGCTATAGTGAAAGTTTCCCTCTCCAAAAGTATAATTGCAAACTGATTTTGTAGAATGTGCCTTAACTGACCCTTTATTAGATCATTTCATGCTAAATTGATTTGTCATAAAACAAAGCCACAAGAAGGCGGAGCGGTTTTGCCATATATAGCCAGTGAATACTTAAAACTTTTTCTTCCCAAAAACCTGTCCGATTTCCAATTCAATTTGTATTTTTTTTTCTTAGGTGCCCATTTATTAAAAATATGTTCCAGCCATGTTGATTGGTTTAAAAACTATCGTCAATAGAGGAAGGGACTGTTTTGCGTTATATGGTTATAGTGTAATCTTTTAAAATCTTCTCCTCCAAAAGAATCTGGCAAATTTCCAAATAATTTTGTAGAAATGTGTCTTTGGTAACCCACTATCCTATTCCTTCCCGCCCTGTTGATTCGTCGGAAAACTTGGCCACAAGAGGGGGCTGTTTTGCTTTACAGCTGTAGTGAAAACTTTCAAAAAATATTCATTTCCAAAAGTCTCTGTCTGATTTCTAAATACTATTGTAGAAATAATCCTTTGAACTTATTTCTTCAAGCCGAAAAATTGATCGCCAGGAGAGGGTGTCGCAGTTTTAGCTTATATTGTTACATTGAACACTTTAAAATTCCTCTTCTCCAAAAATATTTGGCCAATTTTCAAATTATTTTGTTGAAATTCACATTGATGACCCTCGTACTTCTAGGCATGTCAGTTACTGTAGTAGGCATCTTAATCACATTGCATCAGGTGAGCGATACAGCGTCATTATGGCCCATTGTTTACGATGTATTTTCAAATGTATACAATTCACAACATACCGATAGGAAAGGTATAGGACAGCCTGCACACAATTAAATGACGAATCATAAATTTTGAAATGGAAAATTTAGTTTACCTGTAAATTAATCAATAACCTAACAAGGTACGACTTCATTAAGATTTGTGTATAGCGCAGAGTTATTATATACCTTATATACCGAAAACATTGAAGTTTTGCTTTGTTATTCCCCTGTTAATTGATAAACGAGAGTAAACGATATATTTTGCTCATGCAAATGAGTTTAGTGTAGCCCTCGTGTATCAGTTATTCCACAAATGTTAAGTGTCAGATCGGTAATACTTAAATAGAAAATAGTTTAAGATTGAAAATTACATAAATGGATGCGATAAAGTTTTCCCTATGCATAATATTTCGTGTAGTGAGCAATGTTTCTTTTACTGACCGTGTGGCTTTTGTATATCGTCACTTTCGACAGACCCGTCGCCAGTTGACCCATTATCAATCGGTATATGGCCAAAAATCTTTTTTGATAAAAGTGTCATTTCTCCGAAGATGCAGTCTTGGCCTAGCAAATATGTTGGACATTTTGATTTTGATTCAAATCTTTTCTGCGCATCTTCAGCTTTTTGCCTTTTGTGTTGCGAATATGATATAACAACAACAACTGGTGCTTCACTTTGTTTCTTGATTGTATCTATTGATGCCATATCGTCGACGCTTACGTAAGTCATATCCTTAACGTACACAAAACATTTGCTTTTATATTCTTCCTTTTCCTTTAAAGTCTTAAATTGTTTTCTCCAGGCGGGAGTGTTTATACAGGAGGTTGCTATAATTCGGGGATGAACCCCGTGAAATTTAAAATGCTTCATGCTTGCTGACTTCAAATTACTATAGAACTGTTTAAAAAAGTACTTTTCTCGGTATAAGGCGTTTGCAACAGCACATTTTGCCTTGATGTCATGCCCAACGACAATAACATTCATTGGATCTGAAACAAACAAATATCAACAAAATAATAAGTAGGAGACCAATGCATTAGTCTAAATAACATCTATCAAACTAGTGTATCATATAATGTATTGATCTTTGAAATTGCATGTTTTAATGCAAGTTTCGTGCTGCAATAGTTTTTATATTGAACCCGCATTTGGTGAAGCACTACGATTGTTTACACGTTTCACGGACAATGGAATGACCTTTGCGAAACAGTTACGTTACAATGTACTTCCCTTACGCATATGTTTAATGAGTTGAACGGCCTCACAAAAAGGGTAAATTCTGCCAAAAAATCGAGATGCATTTTGGAACTGCTAGAGATAATCAATAAACGATTGCCATAATTACTTGTTCAGATTATTTATCAGTCTCTGAACTTATTCAACGGACATAGATATGTGCTCAAATGTTTTGAAGAGTACTTTGCACTGTACATCGGCGTTGCCGACTATGTTTAATTTTGAATTGCCAATGCTTAGTATTTTGTTCAATTCGCACATTAGCCTCTGCACGCTTTAACTATTAAGAAAGCTGAATGTGTTACAATAGGCGTAAAATATCAACGAACAAACAACAGGGGATTTAAAGCCACTGTTGAAATTTAGTGTAAGTATACAACGTACGTTAAATGCACATCTAAGATAACAATACTATATTAATTATCCCTGGTGTGTAAATATATTTGCTGACAATAAATATAAATATATATATGTATAGGTATATATATATATATTCGCTAACAATTGTTGTGAAGTAAAGACACATTGCATGCTAGTTTAGCAATTAATAGTGACAATTAAATACTAAGTTATAATACTGTCTGTTTAATAATTACAAATTCCTACCTGCCATTATTAATCAATCAATACAATAGACATTTGTATTACACATTTTCAATTTTAAACACAGCCGCTCTGGTCGACTTCATTAAAGTCGAATCTTTCCTTCCCAAATGAAAATGGCAAGATTTCTTTTTATCAAAATTGCTGTTATTCTGCACATGCGCAGATCAGTGATTAATTCTATTATCTATAGCTATCTTAACGTTTAGGTCAAAATGATTGAAGGTTTTCACTTCGATACCCAAGTTGTTTTGAAAACATATACATGGTAGGATAAACACCATGCTCTTAGATAAAAGGGTGTTTATAAAATGATGAGGTGTACAACGGACACATGAACAGACAATATAAAATATCGTTAGATAAGTAACAACTTCAGCTTTAAATACAAATAAACTTTAAACAAACACGAAGGTAGTAACCGCAGTGTCAACAGGACTCTCTCTCTTTCTATATATATATATTTCTCTCTGTCTCTCTCTGTATCTCTCTCTCTGTCTGTCTCTCTGTCTGTCTCTCTGTCTGTATGTCTCTATGTCTGTATCTCTGTCTGTCTCTCTGTATCTGTCTCGTTCTGTGTCTGTGTCTGTCTGTATGTCTGTCTGTCAAGTCATCAGCTGCATATGGGTTAAAACATAGCTCTATACAATATTAACCACGTAAAACATACATGTACACATCTGCAGCAGACAACTTTGAAAACATCTAAACAAAAAATGCTAAAATCTCGTTAAATGCGTCTGTAGGCGGGAAAGCGTTAAATATACATTCCAGATATGAGTCGTCTCGCGAAAACAAACAGTGTGGTCTCTGCGTAAAGAGTCCACACTGTTCAGCCTAATCTACGTTTACTTGGACAGACACGTTTCGCCTCCTGTGGATTTTCTTTTTCGGGAATCATTACTCTTTTTCTCCCTGAGGTGGAATGTGTCGACCCGGATCAGTCTGTGCGGACAGCAAGCTAATCTGGTCAACACTTAACGCAGATGCCACCATTTTTGTTTTCTCGCGGGACCGCTCGTATATGCAGCAGTGCAGCTTGAAAACAACAACAACAACATGAATATCATTATTTTAAAATGATAGGAGAATTATTAAATTGAATAACATTGAATAGTAAAAGGTGAAATCGCTCATTATGAATGTATGAATGTATATTTTGTTATGGCGCATCGACAGCTAAGGTCATTTAGCGCGCAATTAACTTTAATTATTCATGATCCTGGGTAAACAAACCAGTAATAGGATAGACAATGTGCCTTGCCCAAGGGCACTCCACCATGACCGAATTGCCGCGACTGGGGATCGAACCAGGGACACCCTGTTTCGAAATCCCCGACGCTAACCACTCGACCACAGCGGATTCCTGCTCTGCTTAGAGGTAAAACTCTTCCCACATACAACAAATCAGTAGAATACGAATTTGAAAATATTTAATTAGGCAAAGAACATGAAAAATCCCTTTAAATTAAATCGTAAATATTGAGTAGTAATATTTAAGTCGAGTTGAAAACATTGTAGCAGTAAGGGTTCTGCAGCAGAAAACTTTTGAAAACATAGTGGCAAAAGGAGAAATTGCTCATGATGAGCAATTTCTCCATTTTGTCACCAAGTTTTCAATTCTATTTAAAAATGATATTAAATAAATGTGGAGATTTTTCTTTTTGTTCTTCCAATTCCTTATTTAAGTTGTCTCATGCATATTGGTTTTTTGTGGGAAAGGTTTCAGTAGTTTTTTAATCAGGTGAGCATAAAATAACATGAAACCTTAGAACCAATTTACTGTTATATCTAATTTCTTGTCAGGTAATTATATATTTCATATACTACCTGTGGCTCTGTGGCTTTGTTAACCTTTACCCACATGCAATGACTTTTGAAGCATATGCAGCAGAACACAATGAAGAAATTGTTCATTATGATCAAAAGTTGTTTTATAAGTCATGTGGTAGATGTGTCAATATGCATCTACATAAGTGTCAACATGCATCTACATAAGTGTTGACATGCATCTACATAAGTGTCAACATGCATCTACATATGTGTTGACATGCATCTACATATATATGTGTCAACATGCATCTACATATATATGTGTCAACATGCATCTACATAAGTGTCGACATGCATCTACATATATGTGTCAACATGCATCTACATATATATGTGTCAACATGCATCTACAGATGTGTCAATATGCATCTACATAAGTGCCAATATGCATCTACATAAGTGTCAACATGCATCTACATA
This sequence comes from Clinocardium nuttallii, assembly GCA_031471495.1. Lineage (NCBI taxonomy): Eukaryota > Metazoa > Mollusca > Bivalvia > Cardiida > Cardiidae > Clinocardium > Clinocardium nuttallii. The sequence continues at coordinate 15,837 of JAUELF010012930.1, forward strand.
AGTGTTGACATGCATCTACATAAGTGTTGACATGCATCTACATATATATGTGTCAATATGTATCTACATAAGTGTCAATATGCATCTACATATATATATATATATATGTCAACATGCAACTGCAGATGTGTCGACATGCATCTACATATATATGTGTCAACATGCATCTATATATGTGTCAATAAGCATCTACATATGTGTGGACATGCATCTACATATGTGTTGACATGCATCTACATATAAATCAACATGCATCTACATATGTGTCTACATATGTGTCAACATGCATCTATATATGTGTTGACATGCATCTACAGGTATCTACAGATGTGTCAATATGTGTCTACATGTGTCTACATATGTGTCAACATACATCTACAGGTGTCTACAGATGTGTTAACATGTGTCTACAGATGTGTTAACATGTGTCTACAGATGTGTCAACATGCATCTACAGGTGTCTACAGATGTGTAAACATGTGTCTACAGGTGTTTACAGAGGTCTCTACAGGTGTGTAAACATGTGTCTACAGGTGTCTACAGATGTGTCAACATGCATCTACAGATGTGTAAACATGTGTCTACAGGTGTCTACAGATGTGTAAACATGTGTCTACAGATTTGTCTACAGGTGTCTACAGATGTGTCAACATGTGTCTTTGTGTCTACAGATGTGTCAACATGCATCTACAGATGTGTAAACATGTGTCTACAGGTGTACATATATATGTGTCACCATGCATCTATATATGTGTCAACATGCATCTACATATGTGTCAATATGCATCTACATATGTGTGGACATGCATCTACGTATGTGTTGACATGCATCTACATATAAGTCAACATGCATCTACATATGTGTCTACATGCATCTATATATGTGTTGACATGCATCTACAGGTGTCTACAGATGTGTCAATATGTGTCTACAGGTGTCTACAGATGTGTCAACATGCTTCTACATATGTGTCAACATGTGTCTACAGGTGTCAACAGGTGTGTCTGCATGTGTCTACAGGTGTCTACAGGTATCTGCAGATGTGTCAACAGGTGTCTACAGATGTGTAAACATTTGTCTACAGATGTCTATAGATATGTCAACATGCATCTACAGATGTGTCTACAGATGTGTCAACATGTGTCTACAGATGTGTAACATGCATTTATAGGTGTCTACAGATGTGTCAACATGCATCTACAGATGTGTCAACATGTGTCTACAAATGTGTAGAATGAATCTACAGGTGTCAACATGTGTCTACAGATGTGTCAACATGTGTATACTGATGTGTCTACATGTGCCTACATATGTGTCTACAGAGGGGAAACATGAAACTCGACACTGAAGCTAAACTTTGTTTTCTGTATCTGTATTTAAAAAGGAAACCATTGATAACTTTGATAGATGAAAGTGACGCCTAAATATATCATCTATCCTCACAAGAAAAGCTAAAGAAAGTATGAAGCCAATATCATTCTGATAATGAAAGTTGGAAGGGTATTACACTGGCCAGACTTGTTACTGTATATAAATTGAGGATAAACAGCTATATTTTATGTCTCATCACAAACCAACAAAACCCTTTATTTAAGACCATGCCATGTGACAAAAACAAACTTGATTGACTTTTAGCATAGCAACTAGCACATGTCCAGATCATTCTGTGTTTCAATCTAGACATTGAGTCGATCCGAGCAATCTCAGTCTGTGTCCCCATCTAGACATTGAGTCGATCCGCGCAATCTAAGTCTGTGTCACCATCGAGACATTGAGGCGATCCACCCAATCTCAGTCTGTGTCCCCATCTAGACACTGAGTCAATCGAACCCAATCTCAGTCTGTGTTTCAATCTAGACATTGAGTTGATCCACGCAATCTCAGTCTGTGTCCCCATCTAGACACTGCGTCAATCGAACCCAATCTCAGTCTGTGTTTCAATCTAGACATTGAGTCGATCCGAGCAATCTCAGTCTGTGTCTCCATCTAGACATTGAGTCGATCCGCGCAATCTAAGTCTGTGTCCCCATCTAGACATTGAGTCGATCCACCCAATCTCAGTCTGTGTCCCCATCTAGACGTTGAGTCGACCCACCCAATCTCAGTCTGTGTCCCCATCTAG
>JAUELF010013041.1:0-17956 GCA_031471495.1 Clinocardium nuttallii
AGAACGAGATATAGAATGGCATAAGTTTTATTTTTGTTGCTTGTATGTACTCGTTTAGAATATTACCTATGCCAGGAGATTTATTGTTTTTAGAGCGCTTATACATTTAGCGATTTCGTTTTCACTTATTTCTTTGTCAAGTGTGTTACTGTAGGCATTAAACGCCTGACTGGCTGGTGTCATAATAACTGTGTGAGAAAAGCTGGTAACTTACCCAGGAAACTGTAACTGAATAATTGTTGAAAGTGGCGTAAAACACGTTTGATTTGGTGATACGTGTATCTAGAGCATATTCAAATATCAGAGAAATGACAGAGAAATGAATCATAAATAATTTATTTTACATGGATTTATTATTTTTATTATTTTTATTTTTCAACATACACTGTACAATAATATAACAAACAAGAAATGATTATTTACAGGAACTTAACAAATGTCTTCATACATAATGATAAATAAACAAAGCAACAGGAGTACCGCGGCTCTTCACAGAAATATCGTTTTAGACGAGGACTCGTACTCAAACCACACCATTCTAAAAAAAACTAATTCTTAATTCAAAGAATATCCTATTTTTCAAAGCAACATTATTTGTGGTTCTCTAAATAATTAAGGTTGAGCTTATCAGAAATGTTTTAAGGGGTGAATTCAGGCCACCATGTTTAATTCGTAAATAGTTTATCAGATATGTTTTCAGAATATCCTATTTTCAAAGTCACACAATTATTTTATTGGCTAATTTAGTCAATTTGACATTTGGTTACTTTGTGAATTTAAATTTTGAATTATAACGGTATAAAGTTGATGAGTGAATACGGTCCCACATTTCTTTCAACTCAAGATTATTCTTAATTATAAAGTCAGGTTTAATCAATCAGACATTTTGTTACAATTTTGTTACAATGTGAATTAAGAATAAACATAAGAAAGGTGTGTATGGCTTGATGGATAAATAAGAGCCTTATATCCTTAATTAGTTGTACATACCGCCTCGTTGGTGCAGTGGTTGAGCGTCCACCTCGGGTGCGGGAGGACGAGGGTTCGATCCCCGATCGGATCATACCACACTTTTTAAAAATGGCAGTAATGGCATTCCATCCTTGGCGCTCGGGGTTGCGTGGTTAGCATTACAACTGACTCGCTAGTGTCAGAACAAATGGACACGCAGTACCGGGTAACTTACCCGTGAAACAGCTTTGGCATAGTAACATGTATAAGGTGTTCAAGCTTACAAGTTGCTCATTAGGATTACGTCAGATAAAAACAATAACAATTGTTAATAAAGTTTGTAGGGATTTTTTTTATACAACTCAATGTTGTTGTTCTTAGTATTCAAACATTGAGCGGTGACGACACATTTTTAGGCGAGCCTTCTCGATAGAAAACCAACATGGACTCTGCGTTATGTGTGGACCCTGCACCGCCTAAGCATGCCGCACTGGCTTACCCGGACAGACACGTTTTACCTCCTGTGGATCTTCTGTTTCAGGAATCATTACACTATACCTCTATTCCTATGGAACTGAATGTATCGGCCTGGATCAATCTGCGCGGACAGCGCAGGCTGATCTGGTCTGTACATTACGCAGATGCCATACTGTTGGTTTTCTCGCGGGACGGCTCATAAACATGTGTCACGCGCCCTCTGTTCGTAACAGAATCATACGTGACGATGACAATGGGTGTTTATTTACAAAATAATATGACATATACATAGACTGGTATTTACACAATTATAATATCACGTGCCAAAAATAAATAATGATTCTTACAAAACATTCTAACTCTAAAGGGTTATATTTAAATTATTAAGTTAAAGACTAAAACCTTGACACAGTGTACAATAAGCAACATTTATAAAAACAAATATATTGATTTTTTTATAAGAGAAACGACCATGTTAAATTTAAAACCAGATTTTTGTCTGTAAAATGATTAATTATAAAAGCATGCACGTGTAATCTTCTCATGGCATTAAGAGTTGCCCAGATGTTGCAAAATAACTTGAAATGAAAATAAATAAAAATGGCGGAAAGGCCGTTACTGTAGATGCTCGATCCATGTAATGCGTCACGTGACTCACGAGAGTCCGGATCTTCGGAGGTTTTGAAATAAATAGCAAATATCCGACAAAAGTTCACACTTGTATATATATGGTTGGTCTTTCGTCAATACCGGTCTTCAAGGGCATCAATGACAACGACCAGCTTACGATCTTAACGGGTCGCAACGTTACAATGGTCGCAACGTTACGACGGTCGCAATTCTGAAAATGTAGCCCATTGATTTGTTTAAGACTTTTTAAATTTGATATTATGTGAGTACATGAAACTATCTCAGGTTGAAAGTGTTTTTAAGAAAGAAGAGTGTTTTATGAATAATTGTTTTGTTGTCAACGATGGTTTCAAATAGCTCCATTATCTTACAACTAAATCAGCACGGTAACAGGGGTACTAATAATACATATGCACAGCATTCACTGTGTTTTATAGGATTTTATAACACGATTTTCGTTGGGTTATTAAGAAAAAGCAATGGAGTATTTTCTGATATATCCATTGTTTTAAACAGGGAAACCAACATGGAAATAATGATACTGTTTAGTGAAAGCGAAGGAACTACTTTTCCACCATGGTGAAAACCTGCAACGAAGTTTTATAAAACTCCTCTTTGTAGAAATATATATTTTTTATTTTTTAGCTTTTCTTACCAATTGATTTAATTCTAAACACTAATTATAAATAATTAATTGAATTCCAAGAAGAACTACTTCCATTTCGTGGTATTGTTGATGGGCATGATGCAGCTTGTATTCTGGCTCCCATCCATTTGGGGGATATGCACCAAAGGGATACTTAAACCAGTATATAACTATTAAAATCACACTTTCGAATAAGCTGTTTGATGAGAATCATTCTTGTTTTCTTTCATATGGTAGGAACACTCCGCGAGAAAATGGTCAACCGATGAGTTAATGTTACCACAAGATGTACAGTATTTATGTGCGAGTGCAATATTGGTCTCTTCAACTCTATACCTGTCAGACACGTGGCCACGACATTTTTGTTACGGCCTGTACTAGTCTTGTTGTAGCTTTCTATAATAATGTATTCATACATAAAGCAGTCACGTGTTCAAGTTAACACAGGCATCTGGAAAATCACGTGACCGTCGTGTCCGCATTAATATCATGATAATACAACCACAACAACGCTTCGTTCAACCAGTCCTCGGCTTCGATTTCTTTAGAAACTGTTTCAGTGCTTTCGTCAAGGCCCGGAGTCTGGTTTTCAACAGTTTTACTTTAACTTTTCCTTCGGAAACAAATCGTTCTTGATTGGTGAAACTCATCCGAATCCAGTCGCGCCGCCTGGTGTGAATTTTTGTCACTAGTCCTTTCATTTCTCGTAATGTATGTTTAACAAGTAGACAGTAAGCGTGTTTGGGGTCTTTCATTGAGGTTGAACGACACTGCAAGAAAAAAGACTTGTATGAGTTTTTGATATTTTTTTTTTATAAAATTGGGACTATTGCCTCAGTCACGTTTGCTCTACGGCTAGGAAGCGCAGACAAATGTTTACAATATTTTGGGAGATCGAGGTCAACTATTGTGCAACATTTTGCGATTCTAAGAATATATTAAAGGAAAAAAAGGACGCGCATGCGCATACAAATATTTACAATAATTTTGGGAGATCGAGGTCAACACGTATGGAAAAGGTCTTTTTGTTTTCGTTTCACGTATTTAACTAATTAATTGTTATTATATCTTATATGTATATCATATATTTAAAAGCGGGTTTCGTGTTTTTTTTTCGAATCAAACAGTATTTCTTAAGCAATAAAATGATTTTTTCTCGTTCTAACATGGAATTGCTGCATCTTGCAGCAACCCTTAAGAGCTGTGTTGTTATTGCGCCAATTAATATAAACACGATACTTACAGGTTTGCGAAATCGTTTGTATGTGACATATACTCTTTGGGCTTCAACTTGGAGTAAGGTAACGGCTTCCCATATTTTATGTCTTTGTCCCTCTGTCGGACCAGCGGTCGATCTTAATGGGACTGTAAAATATGGAAGAAATAACTTGTTGAGAATTTACACAAAGAGTAGATCGAGATCACCCTACTGATCAGGAACCCGTAGTGATCGAATGAAATCCGTTAGGGATTTAAGACCGGACATACGTGGTTAGTTTTTCTCCCACGGCGGATCTGTTTGAATGAATACATGAGTAAGCAATGTACATTCCTTAATCTAGTATTTGTTTTCATCTTTGGGATCAGGGACATGTTTTCAGTCGCCGATATATACTTGAAATAGTTGCAATACTTCTAAACCCCACCCCTTCCCCAAATAAACAGCACATCTGCGCCGTCCGATCTGACTGCGTAGTTGCGTCGTCTGATCTATAATTACATTGCGTAACGGTATTCGAAATTTTGTTTTATCCGAGCACCGTTCATGTACGACGTATATATATATATACTACAAAACAAACTTACGAGCAATCGGGCCTTCGAACTCGTAGGCTTTGAACCCGTATTTCAGATGAGACTTGATGACACCTCGGCTCAAGTCCCGTCGTATGACCCGTCGAATGTCGTGTATGCGCCTCTCACATTTCATCACGTAGTCCATTGCCTGCTCGAAGCCCTGCGTGCCTTTAAACACCTGAGTCGTCAGTCGTTCGTCTGCCGTTGAGTAACGAATCACCTGTAAAATAAACAAAGAATGCATTGAATATGGGCATATGATTGTTCAATAAGAATGTTTGGTTTTATTTGGGTTTTACGTTGTGTTCAACATTATGTTAGTTATATCACGTGGACATTTTCACTTATGCATGACCCCTGGGTAAACAAAAAAGTACAAGGCTATGAAATGTGCCTCGCCAAAGGACAATCCACCATAAACGTTGCGTGGGGATCGAATCCGGGCGACCGGTATTTAGAATGTAACACCATTTTCAACAGGAGATCACACATATCCCGGCGGTCAGTTCAAATCAAGTCAATAACAATTACATTAAGCATTAGAGCTGTAACATTGTGGAATCTCCGTATCGACCCGGATCAGTCTAAGCATGCCGCACAGGCTTAACCGGGAAGACACATTTCACCTCCTGTTGGTTATCTGTTTCAGGAATCATTACTCTATACCTCTATCCCCTTGAGCGCGAAAAAAAAGCCCACATCATTATAAAACGGACCTTTTGTTTATGGTAATTTAGCTGATCTTTTATTTCGCTTCGTTCAGTGGTGGAATATAGACCGCTCACAACCTCTTATATAGTGGTGTGCTATCAGAACCGTGCTTAAAATACTTCCATGAAGTTCGTGGGCCTCTATGATGAATCGGGAGGAGCCTGGCACCAACACTATATGAGCCGTCCCGCGAGAACAGTAACATTGTGGACTTTGCGTAAAGTATCGACCCGGATCTGCCTAAGCATGTCGCGCAGCCTTACCCGGATAGACACTTTCGCCTCCTGTCGATTTTCTGTTTCAGGAATTATTACTCTTTATCTCTATACCCCCGAGACGGAATGTGTCGACCCTGATCGGTTTGCGCGGACACCGCAGGCTGATCTGGTCGATACATTACGCAGATGCCATTATGTTGGTTTTCTCAAGGGACGACTCATTAAATGTTTACACAACTATATATGTTGCCGTGATGTTTCTCTTAAAGCACCCAGGATATGTTTTTGACTGATTAGGGGTTTAACCCTTCCTTTCCCTTATTCAACATATATGCAGCGGGCGACTTTCAAGTCATATTGGCAAACATATGGAAACTCTCTATACATGAGACACCAATCTTTGATATAAGTTGACTAATTGGCCACAATTTTGTTCTAAAGTCATCGGCTGAAAAGGTGCCAAAAAGCGTCTGTATGAGGGAAGGTGGTCGTAAGGTATACCAATAACAACAGCAACATCAACATAATACGTCCAAATTGGCCTCTGGCTGTCGTGTTATACACGTTCGGCTAAAACATAGGACGGTTTGGCTTAGACTAATTTGTTGACAACTTACTCTTGTAAAAAAGCTTATTTAATTGGAAAAGAAGCTATAAGGAATTCGGGAGTAACAGAGAGATGGTTAGATATATACAAATGTCCAAATTACCTTGACCTTTCGTGGTACTCCAATATATCTCGCCGTGTATCCTAGGATACGAGACATGACAGGTGTCGCCATCTTGTGTGTTGCTGCACTTTTCGAATGGATGGCTTTAGAAAACTGCATCTCTACTATGATAGCCTCCTCAGTGCCGACGCCTGCAATAAGGTATTATAACTAAAATTGAGCCGTCCCGCGAGAAAACCAACAGTATGGCCTCTGCGTAATGTATCGACCCAGATCAGCCTGCGTAGTCCGCACAGACTGATCCGGGCCGATATATTCCGTCTCTGGGGGGTAGAGGTATAGAGTAATGATTCCTGAAACAGAAAATCCACAGGAGTCGAACAGTGTATGTCTGGGATAGCCTGTGCGGTATGCTTAGATTGATCCGGATCGATACACCACACATACCAATATACAAACAATAACAAACACATGCTTATATAGCATACATGATGAATTTTATTTTCATTTAATATACAATATTTACGTATACACTTTAAGACAGAAAACTTTTGCAGGTAAGAATTTCATAAAACATGTTGGTCAATTATGACGTCAAGCCTTCTTTTTTTCTTAAATTATTTTAAAATTACATTAACGCATGTTTGACTATAAACTACACTGTTCGTTATCCTTTTATACTTTGGACAAAGGTGATGAATCTCGTGATGTACGTCTTTAAATCTCTTCTGCGACCAAATGTAAATCAAGATCAGACTGCACGTTCATGCATTCTAATCTCGGTCTGCACTGTTCGCCACTTATGTGTCAATTTATAGTCACAACTTCTGCATTAGTTTACAATAATGGCGATTATATCACTGTCAGTAACGAACATTATAGTAAATTCATGTGACTACACTTTCACTTCGGTCGGAAGTTATATAAGCATAGCCGAGCCCAGTTAGCTCAGTTGGTAGATAAACCCCAGCTCGGTCAACATTTGTAGCTCAGTCGGTAGCGACGCGGGCTGTCAATCCAGGGGTTGTGAGTTTGAACCCGAGCTCGGTCAACATTTGTAGCTCAGTCGGTACCGACGCAGGCTATCAATCCTGGGGATGTGAGTTCGAACCCAAGCCCGGCAAACATTATTTCCGTCAATATGACAAGCGTCATTCGTCTTTCACCAATGGGTAAACAATATATGTGGATAAGCAGACGGTTGCTTGGAAAGAGTGTTGTGTGGATTACTGGTTTGAGAAAGCAAGGAAACGCATGAGTAGGTGAACTGGCCTCCGTGATATGGAAGAAAAATTATTAAAAACGGCGTTAAGCCCCAATCAATCAAGCAATCAATCAATGCATACACATGTATATTGCATGCACAGCCTAAGACCGTTAAGACGGTGTAATGGTTAAGCGTCCGCCTCGGATGAGTGAGCTCTTGGGTTTCTATTCTCGATCGGTTCACATCAAATACTTCAAAAGGGGTAGTTATGGTTTTCCCTCCGAAGCAGGATTGTAGGGTTAGAATTACGATTGACATGCTGGTGTCAGGATGTATGGACCGGGAGACTATTAGCCGTTCCACGAGAAACCCAACATTATCGCATCTGCGTTGTGTTTCGAGCCAGATCAGACTGCAATGTCCGCGCAGGCTAATCCAGGCCGACACATTCCGTCTATACATTCGGTATAGAGTAATTATTCCTAAAACAGGAGTCGAACATTGTCTGCGCGGTATGCATGCTTAGATTGCTCCGAATTCATAATGTTGGTTTTCTCATGGAAAACGGCTTAAATTCAATTCATGGTGAAGTAGATAAAATGCGTTTGTTGACAACTTCAAGGATCTAATTGGCTATGGGAAATGTTGAAGCTTATGGTAAACAAGACATCCCAGGTATGTGAGGAGACGAAAGGTGTAGGTATGTTGGAGGCGAGACCCCTAACTGTATTAGATGACATGCCTTCGCCAAGGATCCTCAACACTCACGTTAAAATGCAATATACGCCAAAGGTAGGGGTCTTTCTTACAATCAAAAACTATCTTACATACATATAAAAGTTCCTCCGTTTAAAAAAACGTTGATATTGAATATTATCTATTTATAAATGTTATGACTTTATTCAGACATTACTGTATGTGCAGTTGTCAATATAAAATAGGAATGAGGGTGGTATGTAAAAAGCAAAAAAAAAAAACAAAAAAAAAAACTTCAAGTTAACATGGCATCTTTAAATATTTTCCTCATATAGACACTTTTTGACGCCTCTGCAGCAGACGGCTTTTGGAAAACATGGAAACAAGCGATTATTATTTTGCTAGGCCTGTACCGCCAGTATTTAGAGCCATGCCATCCGTCGAATCCACAAGGTTTTAAACTGTTGGCTGCTCAACATAACAGTTTTATCTTGATATTCATACAACGATAAGTACGGAATATATTGACAAGTCAATCAAATCCCAAATGAGTTGGAATTTTCCATTGTGACGATCAGTTTATTTCAATTTATAATTACAGGAAGCGGTCGACAGAAGAGTGAAAACGATTATGTTATGCAGAAATCCCAAAGATGTGGTAGTTTCGTTTTACAATCATACACGCGGCCTCAAGACTTACGACTACCAGGGAAAGTTTGAGAATTTTCTACAGATGTTCATCAGAGGGGACGGTATGTGTTAACCCTTCCTCCCTTCTCCCTACATACAACCTCTTTCCCATATGCAGACGTTTCCTTCACGCCTCTGCGGCTGATGATTTTTGACAATAATATGGCAGAGGAGCAATTGCGTATGATGAGCAATTTCCTCCTTGTGTCCTATTTGTTTAACTTTATTCAACACTTTTTCATTTACTTATCGAAAGTTTCCATATGAGCCGTCCCGCGAGAAAACCAACATAATGGCATCTTCGTATTGTATCGACCCAGATCAGCATGTGCAGTCCGTGCAGACTGATCCAGGCCGACACATTCCGTCTCAGGGGGGATAAAGGTATAGAGTAATGATTTATGAAGCAGAAAATCCACAGGAGGCGAAAAGAGTCTATCCGGGTAAGCCTTCGCGGCATGATTAGGCTAATCCGGGTCGATACTTTACGCAGACTCCACCATGTTGGTTTTTTCGCGGGACGGCTCATATATTATTCCTGTGGGAGCCCACATCTTTGTCAACGATATTTCAGTTATATCCCGGCGACAGTGCCAACGAGCAGGGATCCGTCAAAGATAACGTGTCTATTAAACGCAGGTCTAATATCGACATCAACATTGGACGAACTGAACATATATTTTCTTTTCTATCTTTTTTTCAAAAGATAACAATAATTGCGAAGTTGTGTACACCCTTTCCCATCACACATAACAAATCTGCGGCAGAAAACTTTAAAGTCTTCTTGGAAACAGTATGGACATTCTCTGTCAAACAAAGTATACTTATTACAAAAAGATTAAAATATTTTGGGAAATTGGAAATTGATCATTATGAACTGTTAGGGACTAACTCATTACAAGTATATTTTGTTTTTAGATACGAAAGAAAAAAATCCTTTATATATGTATGCCGTTCCACGAGAAATCAACTGCGTGGACTTTGCGTAAAGTATCGACCCGGATCAGCCTAAGCATGCAGCGAAGGCTAACCTGGACAAACACGTTTCGCCTCCTGTAGAGTTTCTGTTTCAGGAATCATTTCTCTGTACTTCTATCCCCCTGAGACGGAATGTGTCTGCCTGGATTTGCCTTTGCTAACTGCGCAGGCTGTTCTGGGTCGATACATTACGCAGAGTCCACAATGTAGGTTTTCTTGTAAAGAAAATTATTGGCTCATATTACAGTGGACTATGGTTCCTACCCAGAGTACCTCATGGAATGGCAACAACATATACGAGATAACCCGGATGAACCTTTCCATATTGTATACTACGAAGATCTAAAAAAGGTATGGAATTGTTTATTGACGTTGCGTCAGTCGGAAATGGGTGTTACTGCATCTCCGTTGTGGCATCGCAAACAACGGTATGGGAGGGGGACCAGTTTAGGCTTTAACGCTAGCGGGAGGGACTGTTCAATGTTCGTTGGTTCCCGTATTGGCTGACACGGCACACACAGCGAATAACAAAAGTAGTACCAATATCAGCAAACTGTTGGAGTGTCCTCTTGTAAAAAAAACCCAGACAGGGGTGTAATCTGTCTTACCTTTGTGTGGGGTTTAACGCCGTTTGCAACATTATTTCCGTTATATCACGGCGACAGTTCTCTTATTCGTGAAAGCTTGGTACACAAGCCAGTACTAGGCTAGTTAAAGTATCTTGATCATGGACCAGGACCGCCGCGACTAGGGCTCGAACCCGGGACGCCTGGTTCCAACTCCCCGACGCTAACCCCTCGGTCACGGCGGAATCCCACTGGTTTCACAAAACAACTTAAGTTGGTGCCTAGATAAGCATGATACTTATTTATTGCGTTGCATTCTAGCAAATCAACATTCGACTGTCCCTGTAGCGTTAACCCTTTCATGGCTAAAGGCAATATTGATTATTTGTTGCTAACAACTCAAAACTCCTGTGTATTTAAGCTGTCGTATAAGACATGAAGTGGTTTTATTTTTATCTTTATAAATGCATTTCAACCAGGCAGTCGACAGTTGAGTGTACTCGGTGCATTGCACTCTGTTAACTCACGTAAGCACACGTATGATAAATTTAACCCTTTGGTTTACTCTTCACATTTAGACAAAGTGTATTTAAAGAATAGATATCCCTTTCCCTGATTAAGAAGATTGAGCCTCACCAGTAGATAGCTTATAAGAAATCTTTAAACATTTCCGTCATACAGGCAATAAGCAGAAGACGTCATTTTCATGTATTTTTCCCCATTGCCACAATGTTTTCAAAACTGTTTAACTGCAGATGATTCAACATGCCGGGGGAAATGTAAATAAGTATCTTTAGTCGTTTCTGTGTTGATAATACGGTTACCTAAATGCATATTTAACTCAAGCCTCCGTCATTTCCGCACCTATCAGATGTACATGATATAGTGTACACTATCGAATAGGCCTATAGCAGCTTTGAAGCTTTTGCTCAATTGGAGCAGTTGGTTTCTATGATTACATTACATTGCACAACATTTCATTGAAACGAGAATTGTACTATTTTAGGAATGTTTCTCAGAACTAAGAAAGCTTAGAGATTTCCTTGAACTAAAAGTGAGTGATGACTTGCTGACAGAGATTGCCGATAGTTGTTCAATAGCGAATATGCGGGAGACTAAACCGAAACAAATGAAAAGTTCAATAGTTGCACATTTTAAGAAAATGACCAATCCAGGCTACAGCGTCATGAGAAAAGGTTTGTGTTTTAAAATATTGACCATTTCCAGATATAGACGATTTCTGACTCCTCTGCAGCAGACGACTTTTGAAAGAAATTGTCATAATAAGAAATGTCTCCCGTCAATGTATTCAACTTCATTCAATAATTGGCCTTTCCTTTTGTGCCGTTATAGAGAGTTTTACTTAATGCTTTCCCTCATATGACAATTCTGCAGCAGACGACTTTGAACATATTTTGTCAAAAGATAGAAAATCTAAAAAATAATTGAATGGATAACCTATGACTTAAAGTGGAAAACATTGTGGCAAAAGTAGGAATTGCACGTTTTGTGCAATTTCTTCTTTTGTCACTATGTTTTCAAAAAGCTGTCTTGCGCAGAGGCGTCAGAAAGCGTCTATAATAGGGAAAGGGTTAAATCACACAGACTAAATCCACAGCGGATGACCTCCGCTATAATATTGTTATTCTGCATTAGTGAAAGTATTAAAAATGATGATAACATTGTTTCAGATCGAAATTGCATATTATTACTAGTCTGTTGAAGATAAGATTATATATGGCCAAATGTGTCTACTATTTGGAAAGGGTGAAATAGTACCTGTAGCAAAACGTTTAAGTATCTGAATGTCGGCTTTCTTGCGAAATATTGTTTTGAACTTTTCGTGCTTGGTTGCTGTTGAACGTTGCCTTTTCGAATAATGTGCCTTAAGCTCATCAAACAAATGTATTCATACATGAATTAAACCACTTATGCTGCCATTTCCAACGAGATAAATTGAGATATATTTTGACTGTTTGGTATTAATATCATGCACGATCGTATTGAAAGATGTTTGTTTTTAGTCTGGTTCCCGAATTCGCTTTGTTTACGATTGACATCTTAGAACCGATCGATGTATGCTTTTCAAATCCGGTTGAGGACTTAAACTTGTGCTGTAATATTCAAGCGACATATAAAGGGTCACGGTTGAGTAAATCAAGTCGTTAGGAAGCCGGTGTTCTATAGGAAATTAGTACGTTTGGCATGAACCAACACTGGCGACTAGATTACTCACCTTTCTTTATATATTGCTATCGCATTACTAGAAAAAAGTATTATTATATAATTGATCTCAAGAAACTACAGCAGACCAATACACTTGATATTTGAAATCAATGCATAGATAATTTGGTTTACAACAAGGTTGTATATTTAGCCTGTGTTTGGTACACCATGTCCAAAGGTCATCGCCATAATTGGTGTATGTCCGACTCTATAATGTAATGGTTGGATAGCGTAACTCTAGACTATTAATCACGCTGATTTGATTTCTCATATTCATTAATGTATATCGGTTGTATTTTTAAAAGTTGTATAAAGCAACTGTTATTTGTATTTCAATATTCAAAATATAAACAGACAATAACATTTTTCCTCTATTGTAGATAAATAATGAATTACCGACTTTTTGGACATGTCACCAAACAGCCGGACCAGTAGAAAAAACATCGGGAAACCTGAACAAAGTGGCACCATTGATTCTCAGAAGTAGCCGTATACGCACTAAGAAAAGAAAAACTACATCAATAGATCACTTACACTTCGAACAAAGACAAACCAAACAAAGACAAACCGATGATCTATCTACAGTGCAGAAGCAGTTACAATCGCCTAGAGAAACGTCCATGCAGGTAATCATCAAAATTGAGCCGCGATTTGGAACCTGCTTGTTTATACGTACAGTCTCACCAGAGTCTTCACTATCCGCCAATATGTAATATAAACCCATCCATAGCACTACAAGCGTATCCCCGTCTCAAAGTTAATAAACTCATACAGACGTCATGGGTCACCTTTGCGACAAACAACTTCGTTCGTAAAATCACAATCATTTACAAAACTACTGTTTTAAATAAGAAAACTTTCCGTCAGAAGACATTAATTATTATATTACTGTTTTGCTATAAACATCAAGTATTCTATGCAATTATTGAGTTAATCACGCTGATCGTGTTTAAACCCTTTACAATTTCTCGTTTTTACAAAAGCGGCAATTGCATCAAAATCGTCTGAAAGTGAAAAATAGTTGTTATCTTCAAGTTGTAAGTTGTAAGTAATAATTTAATCATTTCAAAATAAAAGCTCACACATACATTTTTTATCTTGCAGATAAATAATAAAGTACAAACAGTCAGATCAATGATAGAAGACAACTGTAGTCAGAATAACAAGCACATAATGCCCCCGGTGGTTCGCCGAAGTAACCGTATACGTGCCAAATACAGACCAACTACTCCGTCAGATCAGTGTTACATGAAACGATCACAGATCTATGATATATCTGCACAGTTACAACCGCCAAGAGAGACGCCCATGGAGGTAACTTATATAATATAACATCATCAAAATGAAGCTGCGTTTGGCGGAATATAAATATGATTTCAGCTTGGTACAGGGGAGACTCCTTCAGATAGTTCAGAAACACTTATGGACGCTGCCTGGCATGCTCTCAGTAATATCCATTCTCTTTACTTGACTTCCGCACTGTTTATATGGAATTAAATGTGTTGTATAATCTAATTTGACTAGTTTATTTTCCGAGAATTTGTTTAACAGAATTTCAAATTATAAAACGGTTTTTGCAGATTGTTCTCCCTTGACTCAGGTGTTTTCACCAAAGTCTTGGCTGTTAGTACAGTAATGTATATTCCGACAGAATCATTTTCACAATTCGCATGGCGCTGATCAAAAATAATGAAAGACCGGTGCTCATGTAAAACCAAATTATTACAAATATAGATAAACAGAGTTCGACATTTTTCAAAGCTCTTTTTTTAGAATGGCCTTGGGAAAAAGGTACACGTTTGCATGCTGAATAGTGCAGGTTCAGATCACGCTGTCAACCAAACTTTATCGGAATGTTTACATAATGAGAGCACCTTCTAACTGAATAGTGAAGATATTCATCTCTTCACAAAAGCCAACTGTTGCCATGGACGGGATTATTTTACAACGTATTTTTTTTTTATTGCAGGCTGACCAAGACTGTTTAGGTGGTAACGATGAAGACCGACTATTTTAGAATAAGATCAGCTAGAGAACGGGGTAACAAGAAGATGTTCATAAAAAGATCAGCTAGATGCGAATGGGATCACAAGAAAGCTGTACATAACAATTCTAATAAATTGTTGTTGTTTCCAAACGTGTTCCAAAGTGTGAACACTTGTGTGGTGTTTCATAAAACTGTTGAAAGTACTATTATACATGTATATATGTTATTGTTGTTTCTGAGTGATAACACTTGTGTAGTGTTTGGAAAAGGAGTGCAGAAAGTAATATTTATCTATAAACTATGTTATTGTTGTTTCTGAAAAAGTATAAAGGTGCTGTTTGCTTGTTATAACTTTGTTAAAAAAACACTGGCGCGATGTAAGAAAGAATAATGTTTGCATTTGTGGAGAGTGTACTATCAGATCAACCTGTGGATTTGTTCAGTTTAGTCAAAATCTTCACATCCCATTAGAAACTTCTACACGTAATTGGTGAGACGTATTTATCCGCGGATAAACAGGCTGGTATGCAACTACTGTTTGCAAAGGCCATGCCATGCTGTACCAATTGACATGCTCATGGTGTTGTTGATTCTAGTGCATCCTTGTCATCTGTTTATAGACAGTACACTTCCTTCTTTGGGCTGCATTGCTTCTTTTGAACTTGATCACCAATGGCCCACACGACGTGTATTTTGTTATTAAATGTTACATTACAATATAATACTATGATCCTGGGTTTATCCGATATTACACCCTCATTTATTGTGCATTAATCTTTGTTAACGACCAACATGCACACAGCGTGCAGCTACTGATCAGGATCTTCGCTGCTCATTATTTCCCGAGCAGATGAGAAATGTGTTCATTTCTTTAGATAGCTGAAATGAAATAATGAAATATATGAATATTAAAGTTTATCAAGACTTATGTTGTATTTAACCATTACCGGTGTAACATTCTGACCCGCTGAAAAGTGATCCAATAAGTCGTTCTGAATTGGCCGATATGCAGATGTTCATCAAGGATATAATTAATCTAAAACCTAATTCTCTAACGAATTGAGACCAGCGATGTGGTCTGCCACTGTCTTAAACTATACACTTATGTTGTGAAGCACTTGTTGATCCATCGAAATATCATTTGGAAATTAAACAATTTGATGCTGTTCAACTTGACCATCAAGAAGTAAATGTCGTACCTACGCGATAAAAAAAAGAAGATGAAGTCAAGATTAAAACTGACGATGTTTGTTTGTCTCTACGGGCTTGTTGAAGTAAAAACTATTTCCCTTTTATAATGTTTACTTTGAACAAATTTGATTATTATCAACCGTGAACCTTAATTGTTAACGAAATAATGGCAGGATGGCTATTGTAAACAAACATAGTCTTGATCCAAAACACATTAATAATCTTGGTATATACTATATACACAACTGGAATTGGGCCTAATACACTCCTTGGTTGTTTGATTGTCGGTTATTGGTAGCATGTCATGTTACATAAGATGTGTCATCCCATCCTACATCATTATCGGAGTTATCCAAGTGTAGACATGCCATCCTACAGTATTATATAAGTTATCCCATTGTAGACGTGCCATCCTACAGTATTATATAAGTTATCCCATTGTAGACATGCCATCCTACAGTATTATTGGAGTTATTCCATTGTAGACATGCCATCCTACAGTATTATTGGAGTTATTCCATTGTAGACATGCCATCCTACAGTATTATAGGAGTTATTCCATTGTAGGCATGGCATCCTACATTATTATAGGAGTTATTCCATTGTAGGCATGTCACCCTACATATTATAGGAGTTATCCCATTATAGGCATGCCAGCCTACATTATTATATAAGTTATCCCATTATAGACATGCCATCCTACATCATTATATAAGTTATCCCATTGAAGACATGCCATCCTACATCATTATATAAGTTATCCCATTGAAGAAATATGCCATCCTACATCATTATTGGAGTTATCCCAGTGTAGGCATGCCATCCTACATCATTATAGAAGTTATACCATTGTAGGCATGCCCATCATACAGTATTATGTAAGTTATCCCATTGACGACATGCCATCCTACAGCATTATTAGAGTCATCCCATTGTAGGCATGCCCATCATACATCATTATATAAGTTATCCCATTGTAGACATGCCATCCTACATCATTATATAAGTTATCCCATTGAAGACATATCAACCTACATTATTATTGGAGTAATCCCAATGCATGCATGCCATCGTACATCATTATTGGAGTTATCCCATTGTAGACATGCCATCATACAACATTATTGGAGTTATCCAATTGTAGACATGTCATCATACAGTATTATAGGAGTCATCCCATTGTAGACATGCCATCCTACAGTATTATTGGAGTCATCCCATTGTAGACATGCCATCATACAACATTATTGGAGTCATCCCATTGTAGGCATGCCATCATACAACATTATTGGAGTTATCCCATTGTAGGTATGCCATCATACATCATTTTTGGAGTTATCCCATTGTAGGTATGCCATCATACATCATTATTAGAGTTATCCCATTGTAGGCATGGCATCATACAACATTATTGGAGTTATCCCATTGTAGACATGGCATCCTACATAATTATTTGGGTTATCCCATTGTAGACATGGCACCTTACATAATTATTGGAGTTATCCCATTGTAGACATGGCACCTTACATTATTATTGGAGTAATACCATTGTAGACATGCCATCGTACATCATTATTGGAGTTATCCCATTGTAGGCATGCCATCTTACATTATTATTGGAGTAATACCATTGTAGACATGCCATCGTACATCATTATTGGAGTTATCCCATTGTAGACATACCATCGTACATAATTATTGGCGTTATCCCATTGTAGACATGACATCGTACATCATTATTGGAGTCGGATATATCCCATTGTAGGCATGCCATCCTCCATCAATGGAGTTATCCCATTGTAGATATGCCATCCTACATCATAATATAAGTTATTGAAGTGTAGGCATGCCCATCCTACAACATTATAGGAGTTATTCCATTGTATACATGCCATGCTACATTATTGGAGTTATCCCATTGTAGGCATGCCCATCCTACAACATTATAGGAGTTATCCCTCTGTAGCCATGGCATCCTACATCATTATATAAGTTATCCCATTGTTGGCATGGCAATCCATAACATTATAGGAGTTATTCCATTGTAGACATGTCATCCTACATTATTGGAGTTATCCCATATCATAATTTGAGTTATCCCATTGTAGACATGCCATCCTACATTATTGGAGTTATCCCATTGTAGACATGCCATCCTACATTATTGGAGTTATCCCATATCATAATTTGAGTTATCCCATTGTAGACATGTCATCCTACATCGGTATCGGAGTTATCTCACTGTAGACATGTCATCCTACATCATTATATGAGTTATCCCATTGTAGACATGCCATCCTACATTATTGGAGTT
>JAUELF010013151.1:0-29196 GCA_031471495.1 Clinocardium nuttallii
AGATTTTTTAAGATTTGGTAATTTTCCCCTTTTCTGATGCCGCAGCAACC
The DNA here is from genome assembly GCA_031471495.1 of Clinocardium nuttallii. Taxonomy (NCBI): domain Eukaryota; kingdom Metazoa; phylum Mollusca; class Bivalvia; order Cardiida; family Cardiidae; genus Clinocardium; species Clinocardium nuttallii. The sequence goes on from JAUELF010013151.1 coordinate 51, forward strand.
AAAGTTCTACTTGGAAATAAATTCTTTAAACAACTTTGAAAGAGGACCACCTAAGGACCTTCCATGAAGTTATGTTGAAATCTGTCCATTGGTTTAGTAGGAGAAGTCATTTGTAGAAAATTGTTAATAGACGGACAGATGACGACGACGGGTGATCACAAAAGCTCACCTTGCACTTCGTGCATAGGTGAGCTAAAAAGGGTCAATTAATTCCGCAAAAATATTGTTAAATCAGACCATTAAGTTATTTCAGAGGAGAAGAATATATCCGGCTTCCTCACATTTCTACTAATTTTTAAAAGTACAATGATTGTATCTGAATGAATATGGTGTGGCAAAACAAGAAATTGATAATTAGAAGGAGCCTTTTCTCACAAACGTTGCTGGAGTCATCCACTGCAGATGCAGCTGCATGTTGGAACAGGTTATCTCTAGATGTCAAAAACAGTAAACGCTTTCCCTCATACAACAATTTAGTTTGCAGCAGACTACTTTAAATAGTTCTTGTTAAAAAATAGAAAATCTCTATAACTGAATGGATAACATATGACTAAAAGTTAGAAAAATATTGTGGCAAAAGGAGAAATTGCACGTTTTGTGCAATTTCTTCTTTTGTCACTATGTGTTCATAAAGCTGTCTGCTGCAGAGGTATCAGAAAGCATCTATATGAGGGAAAGGGTTAATCTTACCGTATAAGATCTTTGATGTCGAGATATTTAAAAATACATTCCATACAATCATAGGCTCCAAACAACGTTCTTATGAAACACAATTTATTGTATCTCTTTGACATCCGAATATCACCCACTTTATTCTTAACATTCACTAGTTTGTCACTGCTCTTGTCATCTGATTTAGTCTTATTTGCCTGGTGGTCCCTGTTGTCCATCTCCGGTATATAGTTATCCTCAGCTGTAGGAAAGGTGTTTGGAGGAAGAAACACCTTTAAACCACTTGCAGTTTGAAAGAAACCTGACGGGGGAACGTTTATTTGTCTGTTGTTTATTTTCAGTGCCAACGGTTTAACCAATGTGAGTCGTTTAACAACAGAGGGTGGCAAGGTTAAAAGCTGCCCGTTAAGCGGAGCACATGACTTGGCATTCACAACAACAGGTCCTGACTGGTTATTCACACTATCTAGTGTAGGTACAGGTGAAGTTAATGATGATGTAACAGTTACTGTCTCATTGGTAGTATTCAGCTTGTTGTCTGCCGTTGTTAATTTTAAAAAGTCATTGGAGTTGAACAAAATGGGGACATGAGGGGGGGTCCCGATAAGGGGGTTTCTTATGCCAGATTGGATGTTCTGACGCTGCATAGCAGGCATTTTAATATTGACTATAGGCACACGGGGTCCTATGGGGATTAGCTGATACTGGGAGTTCATGGGCAATTGCAGCATTGGGGGTTGTTGCAAAAGTGAATTTGAGTTGGACTTTATTTTTTTCTTTATATTCTGGCTTGTATATTGATTCACATAGGACAGATTTCTGTTAAAGTTAGTAACATCAGGTCTCAATAGTGAAAGATCAGGAGGGAAATTATTGTTAATTGGTTTTAAACCTGAAAAATTTGTAACCGATTGGGTTGCCTTTTTTCCAGATTCACCTCCAGCATTCAATGCCACATCGTATGAGTCATCCGCTGGTTCAGCTTTAACGTGCGGCATTAGTTGCTTATCTTCTGCTGGAGATTGAGTGGATGACGGAACACTTGACAGTGAAATGTTATCTCTACCAGGTGGTTTAAACATGGTCGCGAGTACCTGCTTTAGGATTGGTGAATTTGTTCGATGACCACTTATGTTTGCCAGTTGGGGTGATTTGTACAGAGGGACTGATGAATAATTTGATACAGGGATGATTACTGTGGTTGCCGGACTGGAGTGGGATCCTTTCACAACAATGGGTCGTTTGTTTCTGGCTGACATTTGATTTAGGGATTTCACTAGTTTAGGGTCTAATTGCATTAGTCCTGCATTGGATGTAGCTCCAGGACTGGTCACGTTACCTCCTTCTACACCATTCATCGTAGAACATCTCTGTAAAATATACCCAAGGCAATTATTTATTTTTTATTTTCATGATCTTCACCCTTTCCCATAATCAGATGCTTTCTGACAGGTCTGCAGCAGATGACTTTTGTAAGTATTGTGGTAAAACAAGAAATTGCTTTTGTTGAGCAATTTCTCCCTTTTTGCCACAATGTTTTCAGTTACATGTATATACAATATTGTTGGTTTTTTCATTTACAGTTTCCATCTTTTTTACTAAATGTTTTCAAAGTCATCTGCTGGAGATATGTTGCATTTTGTAAAGGGTTAAAGCATTATCACCTCTCAATAAAAACACATAAATTCTTTAAATTATAAAGAGTTTAACCCTTTCCCACATGCAGAAACATTTAGATACATCTGCATTTGACAACTTTTACAAATCAGCAATTTTACCCATTGCTACAATTTAGGCTGTTGAAAAAACAAAAAAACTCTTTTCAATGACCATACCTTAATAACAGATGACTTTAAAAACATACCCGAAAAAACTTCATTTAAATTGAACAGAGTTTAAAAACATGGAGACTATTTAAAGGAGAAATTGCTAGTTTTGAGCAATTTCTTCTTTTGTCACCATGTTTTCAAAAAACCTCTATATGAGGGAAAGTGTTAAAAGATTTGCTATATTTTCCCACAGAGTAGTCCACTGAAGATGTGTTATGTGGGAAAGGGTTTATTGATAAATAAAAGATATTTGACTAGTTTACTCCTCTCTATCAAAGCCTCTGTTTACACAGTTAGAAGCAGATATTTGAAAAGAACAAGAGGGTCATGAGGCCCTTGATAGCTCACCTTAAAATGTGCTATTATAAGACTAAATAAGAGAAACCATGTTTATAATGGATCATAATTATCATCAAATTATTTTCAACAATTTTAGAAGAGGGTCGGTCACCTAAGGAAAATTTGTGTCAATTTATTTTCAAATCAGAACAAGAAGATTCTTGCTTTGTTATGAGGTAAGATTAAAGTTTTGCAACAATGCAGACAACAATGCCAAGGGTATCACAATTGCCCACTTTTTAATCCTCTAAGAACAGATATTAAGCCAAAAATTAGAAAATTATCCTTTCCAAAAATTGCTTCCGATATTTGTTTGAAACAGAAGCACCCAAAAGACAATATTTTGAAGGTGTATTCCAACAAATATCTCATTTATCTCATATAAAATAAAGTGGTGTAGTATCTGCCTTGGTCAATCCCCGCCTAGGTCATACCAAATACTTTAACAAGAGCGTTGCGGAGCAAACACCAACGCACATATTCAAGTCAAAAAGGGACATTTAAGAATAACTATTAAAGAGTTATGCAGTTATCGACATGCATATTGTTCCTAGGAACATGTGTACCAAGTTTCATTTGAAAATGTTAAACGGTTTAGAGTTATATGGTAAGGTTAAAGTTTTGTGACGACACTTAGGGTATCACAAAAGCCCTACTTCATTTCTTTGACAAAAGACAAGCTAAAAATATCAAATATGACCATTTTGTAGCTATATGCAAATGGACACAATCATCTTAAACAGTTTAAACTACATTTTGTAAAATGTTACAACAATTTCATGTGAATCCTATGAAACGTCAATGTCTTACCAAACATGCAAATGTCTCTGTATCTCCGAAGAAGTTGACACACTTATCGTGGAAAAGGCACATACAGATGTGACAGTGTAGCAGGGGTGCTATCCCTTCAAGACCAGGACAAGCCAAAGAACACAGGTTTTCTATCCCTGTATACGGGATTGGGCTGAAACAAAACATCATTCGGTAAGTATCCAGCAGCAATATGCCCTTAACCTTCTCCCTCATAAAAGACGCTTTCTGACGCCTCTGCAGCAGACGGCTTTTTGAAAACATAGTGACAAAAGAAGAAAATGCACAAAACGTGCAATTTCTCCTTTTGCCACAATGTTTTCCACTTGTTGTCATAGGTTCTCCATTCAATTACGGAGATTTTCCATGTTTTGTTAAAATATGTTCAAAGTAGTCTGCTGCAGATTTGCTGTATGGGGGAAAGTATTAATACAATCATCCGACCGAACGATGCCGCTCTGTGAGTTAATGATAACCTTTTGTTGTAATTAATAAGGACTGGCAACACATGTTGTAGATAGAGATGTACCGCGCTAGACGAAAAGCCATCTTGGTTCGTATGCTATCAATAAGGACTCTTACGATCTTGTTAACACGCGAAGTTTCACCAGTATCACTGTTGGCTGTTTAAATGATTTAACACATTCCCACATAGGACAAATTTGCAACAGACGACTTTGAACACATTTATATAAGCTATATACATATACATCTATAAATGAAATTTTATCATTGGGGTGTGTTGAAAAAAATTGAAGCAAAAGGAGAAATTGCTTATTTAGAGTAAGACACCAATGAAATCTGCTTTTGAGAAGAGTTTTGAATCGTTCTTTGACTGTATTGTTTTTAAGTCAGACCAGACTGCGACGATGCACTGCCTAATCTGGTTTTGCAATGTTCGCAAGTGATTTACGGTTCAAAGCATTATGACTCATATGTTTTTTTATGATTTTAATCTGTGTCATAATCAGAGACATATAAAATACATATGTGTTTTCAAGAAACAAATCGGAAATTTGATTAATAATAATAATTGTAATACTGGTTAACAATTGTCAGGATCATGTCAATATTGCGATATTTATCGATTAATAATTTAGGGTTGATTGATTGATTGATTGGGGTTTAACGCCGTTTTTAACAATTTCTCAGTCATATCACGGCGGCCAGTTCACCTACTCATATGTTTCCTGGTTTTCTCACACCAGTACAATAATAATTTAGGGACAAAAAATACCCGAATAACTGTTATGTGTATGTTATATCTTTTAGACTATCCCGCGATTCTTTCAAAATATGTCAGATTGTCAGGCTAAAGACACGTCTGTAAACTAATAGGTTAATGCGCATTCGTTCGATATAATATATATGATAAAACAGGTAAGAAGATGAAAATGCACTCAGTAGCTGTTGGTATGCTGCACAACAGTTTCGTCAATACACCCGAAACATGCACAGCTAATGAGAAGTTAAATTGACAATGGCGTTTCTTTTTGATGAAACAGATAACGTCGGCGAAACACCTGCGCTAGAAGATAGATAAAATATGTTTTTGTTTTTATTTATTCATTTTTAGATTCATTAAGATGCATTTATCCCTGTCCACCATCGAGTAGCAGAATCATCATACAAACGATCAGACCAATTTCTATTGCAATTGTCAATTGATGGAATTGTTCGAGACAACATAAACAACATACCACTTCCGGAATGAAGGTCCGTGACTTTACCGGATGTGCAAAGACAGTCCGGCACAGTGTGATGGGATGACATATGGACAGCAGTAAAGCGGCAGAAGTGTAGAGAAAGTAAATCAGTGAAGGAGATATTATATATTCTTCAACATCATCACTTTTGAAGCCTCTGTATAACTCTGAGACAAACACTTTCTGTTTCGTATGTGCCACTTTTATGTGCGAACAATCGCATTACCTTCGGCACTCTGAGACACACGAAGACTAAGATCGGTCCGCGAGTATGCACCGTCTCACCAGTGCCTCGTCCGTAACACATAGACATTGTTTAAGCACCGGGGAAATGTCCATGCCCACACAAATTAATCGAGAACGTACTGCTCTAGTGTGAATTTTTAATATCATCAAAGCCTCCAAAATATCAGTTAACGTGCGACTTGATGCGGCTATATTAAGTTGTTTGGTGTACAAAAAAGCTTTCCCCCTTGAATATATCGTTGTCAGCTTAACTTAATATCCTTTTGATATCTCTATACTGCGATATCATTTCAGTTAATAAATAAACAAGCAGGACTACGATATAGGTTTTACACGTTAACCGTTTCAAAGATACATGGGAACCCAACACATTGTAAAATTCTTTAGGAATAATTGTTTCAATATTGAATGAAGTTGAAAACATTGTGGAAAGTTTGGCCCTCGTTGACCCTTTCGCCATACCGCAAATCTGCAGCAGACGGCTTAGAAAATGTCTTTTAAAAAATATGGTAAATATAGTTACTGAAAAAGTTTAAAAAAAACAACAACATTGTGGCAAAAGGAGAAATTGCTCGTTTTGCGCAATTTCTCCTTTTGTCACGATGTTCTCAAAAGTCGTCTGTTGCAGATGCGTCAAAATGCGTCTGCAGGTGGGAATGGGTTAAAATGCGTCTTTATGTTGGTGGAAAGGATTAGGAAACGAGGTATGTGTATGACTGTGGACTCCACACTTCGCTATCAGGTATACGAAAACGGTTCATATACGAACTCCAACTGCATCCAATCTTGGGGGAATGTCTCATTAACAGTTAAGTATCATATTAACGACCGACAACTGGAATTTGTTTTTGCAACATAAACCCAGTAAATAATGTTTTGGTCGCTATAATTAATGCATTGTTTCATAATAAATCTTCTGTCTGTGGATTAAGGCACATTAGATAGATAAATACAAAGCTTGCATTATTTGTCATTAAAAACTAATATTGTATTTAAAAAAAAAGGTGTATTGTGGAAATACACTGATGAAATCTTGACCGAGAGTTATCGTCCCTTAATTGGTACGAGTGTAGTTTATGAATGATACCAGAGCAAGTGGTTTTAGTCTAAACTGGTTCCTTGTTGAAGATACGCATGACAAGACATGCTGCTGCCAATACAAGTTAACGGTATACATTACGGTTGTCGTTATTTCAAACTGTCAACAATTTCAAACTGCCCGGATTATTTAGATTTTTTCTTGCAAACAATACTATATATATAGGCAAACTTAACATGTTTAGAAATACTTACTATAACTGGATTAAACATGCAAAGTATTCGTGCATCAAGACCGCTTTAAATGGGGATTGCTAGCGATTCTACACAAAGCTTATCTACGTTCTACCAAAAACATAGATAATCTATCTACGTCCTGGTTCTACACACTGGGTATGGGAAGTCTCGTCTAAAGTCTCGGAAAATCCCACGGCTAGAATTGTGTCCGCTTTGATTAGCCTGGATCGATCCCTATATTTTATCAGGGGAGGTGACTATTCTACTGATTAATCCATTGGAAATATTACCCGGATTTATCATTCCGGTAAAAACTGAGCAAAGATGAGATTCTGTGTTTCCCCTTGTGCTGCTGTATTCGACTTAAAGAAATATTTCTTTTCTTGTCTAGTAATGAACGACTTTAAACTAAAATTGCATTACTGGTAGATTTAGACCAATGTGTACCTTCCTGCAGGCTAATCTTGGACTTCATTGTTCGCTCGTGATTTATCAACAATTAGTAAAGACTATCCAATATAGTTATAATCAAATTGTCCAAAATCAGGGTAAAGTGATATCCGTTGCAAATTTGCCTCGTGTTCAAATTCATTGTGCTTGTTAATTAGGGTAGGAGATTCGAACATGACACCGATCGAGTCATACCAAAGACATAAACATTGTGTAATGACTCCCCAACACCACCCCTCCCACCTTGAGGCTCAGTATGGCGGGTATAGCATAAAGACTGATGTATCAGTGTCAGAATAAGTAATACCGACAGTATTGGTGATTTATAAAGGAATCGCTTTGATATAACTGGAATATTGTTGAACACATGTCAAACAAATCTGGCCTTGCCCTGTTTAAGTTGCGATTCAGATCGTATAGGTTCTAGCAGACCGAAAAGGTCCATTCATTTAAATATTTCGAAACTACTTGCATATACGTAACTTTAATCAACAATGTCCCTGAAACCCGAGTTGTAATGAAGAACTACTATAAAACGAGAGATTGGGGTAATTAATTCAATGATGACATTGGGGACATATTCAAATCAAACGGTTGGGCACAATCTCTCTGTACCCGAAATACAATGGGGCGCTGCTATAGATAGAGAGTATGGCGATATACACTGATATTGTATAACTACTTTAACGCTTTTCCTCATAAGACAATTCTGCAGCAAACGACTTAACATATTTTGTCAAAAAATAGAATATATAATTGAATGGATAACTAACCTATGACTAAAAAGTGAAAATTGTGGCAAAAGGAGAATTGGCACGTTTTGTGCAATTTCTTCTTTTGTTACTATGTTTTCAAAAGGCCGTCTGCTGCAGAGGCGTCGGAAAGCGTCTATATGAGGGAAATGGTTAACAGCAGGAACTGACACCAGTCTAGTGGCAAGTATCCCATCAAACCCGATATGAACAAATTCGGTGTGGACTCCATAAACCAATTTGCACACATGCACCAATGTTGCGTATGTTTGAATTGAAAACTTTAAGTCTCTAACATAATTTCTAATGCTTAACCCTTTCATATATATAAACAACAAGTCTACAGCAGACGAATTTGAACGCAATAAAGACAAAAAATGAAAAAATATATCTTAATGAAAAAATAATTATTGAATAGATATGAAATGATTGTGTCATCATGAGCAAGTACCCCTTTAGCCAAACTGTTTTCAAAAGACGTCTGATGCAAAGACGTCAACAAGCGTATGTATGTGGGAGATGGTTAAACATGAATATGAACGGAGACTTTCCTGATCAGATTGCACGGAAGCACAAGTTGGCTAGGCTGTTTGCCCGTCTCAAATGTCCAAATGTCCGTTTCCCTTATGTGGTTGCTTGACCATTGTAGTATGTCAGCTATTTCAGTTTACGTTGCCGCTAAACTGTTGACATGCACACATGGACGCTATTTTAGGTTTCACTAGAATATATTCTAACAGGTACGTTCGATCTGTAAAAGAAATGGGAAAAATATGTTTAATTGACTCTTTCAGCGCCAGTGGCAAAATTGAAATTTTGCAAACAATACTGATTCCGGCGAGTCAGACACTCACCTGAAAGCAGCATTGTTTGCCTTTTAGCTCCAAAACTATTATTGCATGAGACATGGAAACGACCAATTTTTAACATGGAAGAGTCTACTTTAAACATTTCTGCAATGAAGGAGTTAACGATTGTTATTTTTAACATTGCCGAGTAATATTTTTTCAAAATCATTTCGAATTCGCTGGCGCATTTGAACGCGTTTGCAACAGAAGACTTCTGAAGCATCGTTGCAAATTGAGAAAGTGCTTACAATGAGCAATGTTTACGTTTGCCGTAATATTTTCATCTCTATCTTATAATAATGATTTGATAAATGAGCCGTCTCACAAGGAAACCAACATAATGGACTCTGTGTACAGTGTCGACCCTGATCAGCCTAAGCATGTCGCACAGGCTTACCCGGATGGCACTTTTCGCCTCATGTTGATTTTCGGTTTCAGGAATCATTACTCTATACCTCCATCCTCCTGAGACGGGATGTGTCGGCCCGGATCAGTTTGTGCGAACAGATCCATTACGCAGATGCCATAATATTTGTTTTCTCGCGGGACGACTCAAAATGAGATGATGAAGAGTGTTGTTGCCTAGCTGTTTTAAAGTCGTCTGCTTGTTGAAAAGTGTTTGAAATGTTATCATATTAAAGGTAGACCTTTTTTAAATAAAAACAAGGCGAGAAAGTTTGTTGACCAACTCCTTGATACAGACGATAGTTGAATACGTTTTGTAAACAATGAGGACAAATGAGACGTTGTCCAAAACGGGCAATTTCTCATTTTCAACTTGTTGGCAACTATGTTTCAAATGTAGCCGTAAACCTAATATGAGTGTTGAAAGTTTTAGATATACGTTTTCAAAGCACGCGACTCGTACTAAAGCAGAACGATGATTTTGCGGGAAAGACGGGACTTATTACCGATACCATGTCAAAGCTAACTTGCATATTTTCAAATTTTGATCTTTCTCATCAATAATAATGTTGTATTCCAGTTGTAGCATGACCCTTTTTCACAAAACATTCATTTCAGTTTTTTCGTTGGCTAAATTTTGCCTGCAGTATGTAACACGGATATTGTTTAGAATGCTCCAAAGTCATCTCGGAAATAAGTACTATATATTCTAGAACTTTTAAATATTGAGATGCGTGTTGGTCTTTTTCTATGGGGTTTTCTTTTGATGTGATTTTCAATTAAAAATGTAGCGAATATATAGATATAAGGTCTAAATCCCATATTTAAATACATTTCCCCAATGGTATTTGACGATTTGATGAATTCTATTCCTGGTCCTACGTCAATAATTAATTCGGGAGCGAACGTAAACATTTATCCTGCCACACCTTCGGCTATGTTTTACTCGGATCAAGACATTGGCCAGCCGGGGTCAGCGAACCTCTATCAAGAAAGGTTTGAAATCCCAAGGGGCCAGTTAAAGGTTTTATTGAAAACACGTGTTCGCATGGCGGTAGTGATGGGCCGATAACTATCAGGGTGTGACATCTGGTTTAGTGTTCAATGTGATGACCGTTTGTTACATAATCAAAGATAAACATCAATATGTATGTGCGTCTTGTCGTGTATTTACACTTTCCCTCATACGACAATTCTGCAGCAGACGACTTTGAACATATTTTGTCAAAACATAAAAACTCTCTTTAATTGAATGGATAACCTATGACTAAAAGTGGAATACATTGTGGCAAAAGGAGAAATTGCTCGTCTTAAGCAATTTCTTCTTTTCTCACTTTGTTTTCAAATAGCCGTCTGTTGCAGAGGCGTCAGAAAGTGTCTATATGAGGAAGGGTTAACCAAAGTGTGTAGTACTTATGTAAATGCCCTGCTACACGCTGTTAGATCTATCATTTATGAAGATTTGTGGTTTTGATTTGATCGACGAGAGATCATTACATATGGTTTTGATTCGAAGAAAAAATACATTGATATGTTTAGTTATCTTAGTAAACCGATGTCGGGTTATATGCAACAAACAATGGTCCAGATCAGCCTGCTTCGGTGTGCAGTGGGATCTTTCTTGCCGGCCATTTAGTCATAAATGCATCTGAAAAACAATTAAAAGCAGACAGCAGTCGGTATTAATTTTAAAATATCCATCAGTTTTACAATGAAAGCAATTATCAGTCGTTATTAATCTTAAAATATCTATCAGTTTTACAATGAAAGCAGTTAGAAGTCGTTATTAATTTTAAAATATCAATCAGTTTTACAATTTTTACAATGGCGTTGTTAAATTCGAAACAAATTCACGAAATACATTATATAACGGGTGATGAAATCAATACACCCTAACATGGTCGGTTTATAAGACATTTCCCGTTTAGCAGGCACGTACGTTCTAGTTTGTTAACAGCGTGGAATTTCTTCGTATGCAGGGTTATAACTGCCAAGATTCCTGATCACTTTTACGTGCTAAGAACTCTTGGCAGAACGTTGTTCATTCAATAAAGTACATCGCCTGGATGTTCATACCCTTTTCTCTTTATATCACAAACGATAACACTGAGCCGGGGTCTGGCGATTTAGAGCTTTCTTGCATATGCGTATAGCCCTTTCCCTCATATAGACTCTTTCTGACGCCTCTGCAGCAGACGTCTTTTTGAAAACATGGGGACAAAAGAAGAAATTGCTCAAGACGAGCATTTTCTTTTTGTGTCACCTTGTTTTCAACCCTATTTAATTTGTTGTATGTGGGAAAGGGTTAATGTTGACACCGCATGTGTGCGATATAGATCTAAGTACCTCTTCTGATAAAAAATACTATAAATGGGGTCGCGCAAGTTGTACGTAAATGTAACTTTTTACACTTTCCAACGTACAAACACGTTCTGACGCCTCTGCAGCAGACCAAGTTTGAAATCATTGAGACAAAAGAAGAATGTTAGTAATGAGCAAGTTCATATTTTGCCACAATATGTTCAATTTTATTCAATAATTAAACTCTTATTTATGAAGATGTTTCACATTTTGACCAATATGTGTTTCAGATGATTTGCTGCAGATGTGTTAATGTGAAAAAAGGTTAAATGGTGCCAACCGGAAAGGCCATGATATATCTCCAAAAGTGGAGGCAATAAAGAATTGTTTGTTGTATGTATGTGTATCATCGTTGGAAAAAAATGAAGAAACACGTAATAACTTTGGAAATATATTATTGATACAGATATAACATAAACAAAAGTCGTCTGTATTTAGAAAACTTAAAATAGCAGAAGTCTTGAATCCAAATAAACGTAACTGAATCTTCATCCTGCACCACACGATATATATATATATATATATTGAGAAAATGAGTATTATTTTTATTTACATGTTGTATGCCAATGTACCTTTCCTCATAATGTTTTACTCTTACTTAATAGTTAATACCCAACTGATATTTATCCAGATATTCAAATCCATGCCAGGTGTTATCCCTTTCAAGAAGTCTGCAGATACAAGCATCGTTTCCCACAATAAATATGCAGCAGACGACTGTAAAAAACACACAGACAAAGCTTTGGAAACGATCTGTAAATGAAACAATAATCATTGAATAGAGTTGACGGCATTGTAGTTAACACTTTCCCGCATGCAACAACTCTGCAGCAGACGACTTTGAAAACATCTAGGCAAAAGCACAGCAGATCCCTTTGAATGAAAGAACAATCATTGAATATAATTGAAAACAGGGTGACAAAAGGAGAAATTGATGGTTTTGAGCAATTTCTTGTTTTGTATACATAGCCGCGTTTTCAAAACGCCGTCTGCTGCAGAGGCGTCATAAAGCGTATGTATGTTGGAAAGGGTTAAGGAAATGTTTCCCATCATGAGCTATGTCTTCTAACTCCACAATGTTTCACATATAGGTCTGATGCAAACTCACCGAAACCGTTAACATGATATGTTTGCTTCACAGTTATCCGATAAGAAGCAATAGAAGAATAAACATGCATAACTTAAACATTGGAAGTTTTTGTACACAAAGTCGGAGACAGTGTGGGAAATGGAGAAATCAAAAGCAAATAATCCTTTTTTTCCAACGATGTTTTCAATAACTGTTCGCCTAAATACGTCAAATGTTGTCTACATCAGTAAACCCTTTTCCACATGCAATGCAGCCTGTGATGCAGCCAACATATTACACAATGTTTTCAATTCGATTCATTATTTGAACTTTCCTCTATAGAGATTGTCCATCAGTGTGCCGACACCATATCAAAGTCATCTGCGACATATGTGTTCGATGTGGGAAAGGCATGAATTAACCCATTCCCACCTATAGACGCGTTCTGACGCCTCTGCAGAAGACGACCTTTTAAAACATTTGACAAATGGATAAATTGCTCATAATGAGCTATTTCTCCAGTTGCCACTATGTTTTCAACCGTATTTGATAATTAAACTTGCCTTTAGAGCGATTTCCTCATGTGAGTGGGCATGTGCTGCAGATTTGGTGTATGTGGAATGAGTTAATGAATTCATCTACAGCACAGACACAGAGCGACACTGGGGAAAGAGTAGATACATATCTACGCAGCACATCGTTGTTAACATAATCTTTCTGAGCATACCTACGCGCCTATGAACTGTTATTTCCAGACACTTCTCTTGGATACAATGAACATGAAACATTGCTCTATACATCAAAGCAAGAAAATGAATAATCGCTAAATGAAGTTCTACAATAGAGCTGAAAATGTTGTAACTGCTCATCATGAGCAATTACTCCTTTTGCTAAAATATGTTCAAACATGTCCGCTGCAGATGCATCAAAATGCGTCTGTACATGGTTAAAGGTTAAAAAAGATGAAGCACCCGACGTCTTAATAAAAACGTCACGTGACTGATTTAAGTAATAACCAGAGTAAAACAAATTCTATGTGCTCAGCCGGAGAATACATTGAGCATTTAGAAAGGTTATTTCACATATATTCACATATATTCTAACCCCATTATCTCATACGCAAGTTTAGTAGTTTGCTTTCAAAGCCAATTAGGAGAAAGCTTAAACTCATTTAGACTTTGTGAAACGTCAGAACTCTTCTCAATTTAAACAGTATGTGTTCAAGCAGGTTGATTGATTGGTTGATTGGTGTTTAACGCCGTTTTTAACAGATTCTCAGTCATATCACGGTGGCCAGTTCACCTACTCAAAGTGTTTCCTGGTTTCCTCACACCAGTAATCCAAACAACAATCTTCCCAAGCAACTGGCTGCTTCTTCACATAGACTTAACCCATTGGTGGAAGACGGTGTTCAAGCAGGCCTGTGATCAAGTCGTCATGAAATGTCGCTCCTATCGTGGAAATGGTATATTTTAACCTTTTCCCACAAACAACAAATCTGCATCAGACAACTTTGAAGACATCTACTCAAGATATTGAAAATCTTTATTAACGGAGGTTTGATTATTGAACAAATTTGAAAACATTGTGACAAAAGGAGAAATTGCTCGTTATGAACAATTTCTTCCTTTGTCACAATGTTTTCAAAAGTCGTCTGCTGCAGATGCGTCAACATGCTTCTATAGGTGGGAAAGGGTTAAGGAACACGTTTCGCCACTTTATAACGTGGAGGCGCATTTTGACGTTTCTTGACGACTGGTAAAAAACATTGTGACAAAGCAGAAGTTGCTTAATTGTGTCAACAATTTCATCTCTGTTCAATACTTTCATTTATAGGACATTTCATAGTTTTGTCTTGGTGTTTTCAAGATGTGTTGTATGTGGCAAAACCGAAACCTAGATTCGAGAAAACTGCACACATGAATCTTGGTGAAAATATAGGAAATCTCTATACATGAAAGTATAATCATGATTGAATATAATTTACGCACAATTTGTGACAAAAGAAGTAATTGCTCATCATGAGTAATGTCATTTTTGACACAGTGTTTTCAAAATTCGCCTACTTTAAACTTTAAATGCGTCTGCAAGGGAGAAAGGAATAACAAAAATAAAGATAGAAAATAAATTAGTAAAACGAAACTAAGGGAAAGACATATGCTTATTTTGCAGTAAATGAAGCAATAAATGACCTATAAAACAACAAGCCTCTGAGAAACAATACTGAGATTAAGAGGTAAATAAGTACAATACTGAGATTAAGAGGTAAATAAGTACAAATATAAATTGGGATTCATTAACCTTTTTGTCTATGCATACACTTGTTGACGCATCTTCGGCAACCATTGTGGCAGATAGATGTAAATTGCCATTTGAAGATTTATGAATATCATGACCGAATGAGTCAGAGTGCAAATCTTTCTTTAAGAGCATAACATTTTCGAAAGAAAAATCCATATTATTGGAGAAACCATAATGAAATGAAAAGTTCTCTCTACTATGATCTACACGTTAAAGTGGCGTTAATAAGTTTGGTTTGATTTGACTAAATACTAATAAAACAATACCAAACACATGCCTCAGTAGGAAACGAATAGGATCTAAACGGCGTAAACAATTTTAATTTATAGTTTTGGAGGGGTGTTTGTCGCTTTCAACAATGTTCATATCGCGGCGCACAGGAAATATAATATTGCTCCTATCCCTCACCTTTTCTTTTCATCGATATTAACATATATATATATATAAGGTATGAAATAAATACCACCTCGTTTGCAGAAGCTCAAGTGTACCATTGACATCAATCATTAAGACCCATTTAGCTCTCACGGATTCAGAAAGGGTCAGACTGTAGCTGCCTAGAATGTATAGTAATGTATGTCTCCCTATGACTAAAACATCGTAAAGTTCCCCTTAAACATACGTCTTTATAATAGAAAGAAATATTTGCCCTTTTGCAAGAATGTTTTCAAATTCTATTCAATTGGCATACTTCCATTTAAAGAGATTTTCCATATGCTTCCTTGAATGTTTTCCAATCGTCTGCTGCAAACGTGTTGCATGTTGGTAAAGTTTAATCGGTCTAAAACTCCCACGACATGAAATCATTAGCCTGTTATGTTTGATATTACAGGTTATGGTTGTTTGTTGGCTTGTTTTATAGGGGTTTACGCCGTGTTCAACATGTTTCAGTTATATAACGGCGACAGTTCACTTAGTCATGATCTCTGACCGCCTCGGTGGTGTAGTGGTAGAGCGTTCGTCTCGACCGTGTCATACCAAACACTTTAAACATGGAAGTAATGCCTGTCCTTCTTGACGCGCAGGACTGCGGGTCCGTATTACGACTGACTGGTTGGTGTCAGGAAAAATGGACCAGTAGTACTGGTAACTTACCCAGAAAACGCCTTGATATAATTGAAAAATTATTGAAAGCGGCGTAAAACACCAAACAGACAATAGTCATGATCCCTGTTTAACCCTTTCCCTCATATATACCCTTCCCGCCGCCTCTGCAGCAGACAGCTTTTTGAAAACATAGTGACAAAAGAAGAAATAATTGCACAAAACATGCAATTTCTCCTTTTGTCACAATGTTTTCCACATTTTGTCATAGGTTATCCATTCAATTATAGAGATTTTCAATTCTTTGACAAAATATGTTCAAAGTCGTCAGCTGCAGATTTGTTGTATGGGGGATAGGGTTAAGCAGACCAGAAGTAGGCTAGGAAATGTACCTTGCTCAAGGACACTCCGCCATGACCGCCATGACTACCAGGACCTAGGATAGTTAGTTCCGTAAATCATAATTAGAGCATGAATGTTACAACAAGAGAATACAACTATCTGGGTCATAGACAAAGAATACAACTTGCAGGGTCATATAATAAGAATATAACTGTAAGGGAAATAAAAATGCTATCATGTTCATAGCAGTTTTTAAAATATTATGCTAGTTAATTCTACAATGTCACGCGATGCTAGCTAGCATAATGTGTGTAGTTCCTCGCGTTTTACATTGCTGTGTAAACCCTACAGAAGTCACCTATAATATATCATGTTTTACAGTTCCTCATTCCAAGATTAATATTTTGAGATTTCCCCCTTTTCCTAGTGCTGTACATTATAATAGTTCAAAGTGTGCATCTACACAATTGTTCCGTGTCCATAGCAACGCATTTATGTATATTGTTTGAGTAGAGTTCGTATGTTCCTTGTGTTTTCATTACCTGGGCAAATCTATTGTGAGATTTCGAAAGGGAGAGAAAACCCCATATTTTAGAGCCATATAGATTAAATTGATAAAGTACGGCCTGTAGATCCCTGTGGTGCCGAAACAAAACCAGATTATTACATCCTAATCAATCTTACCGGGGCCTTATCGATAACAATCGTAATATACCAGCATGGAACTTTGCATGAGATCCCCCAGTCCTAAATGGTTCCTTCTGTGTTTTTTCGTCTGCTTATCGCCCAGTTGCCAAAGATGGATGTAACACAATCGGCTGCCTTGTGACGTAGCTCAAGATGGCGCCCCCGTGATGCAACGAGCATGCTGATTGGTTGCTTATTAGCTATCCCATAAGAATGATCTCAAAATAGCGTTGCAGGAGAGAATCCCATCACTTCAGCACAGTCCTTTCGAGTTTACGGCAGCAGTGTAGTAGTATCAGTGAGCTCTCATCTGCACAAGAAGCTGTAGTCTTCAACATTCCCGAGTTTTTCTTCTTATTTGTGTAACAGTTAAACCGCCAAAACGTCGTCAGCCATGGATGCTATTAAGAAAAAGATGCAGTCCATGAAAATGGAAAAGGAAAATGCTTTGGATAAAGCAGAACAGTTAGAAATCAAACTTAAGGATACTGAAGACTCCAAAGCCAAGGTAAGTCATTTTTTCTCTTTCTCTCCAATGTAAATCTTTAAACAGTATTTTATCTGTAAGCGAGTTATTCAAAGAGATTCTTACTCGACAAATGCATTCTTATTTTATTTTATATGATTGAATCAGTCTTTGGCGAAAAGCAAACTTTTTACCAAGTAGAGCAAAATTAAATACCTGAACTTCGACTTTATGCAAATGCCGCTTTATCTTGGAAAAGAAATGATGGTTTTATTTAAAATAGTCGGTAAAAGCAGCGGTTTTATTTAACGTTACAGAACACATTGCATATCTCTTGTAAGACACGTAGCGTTATAAGTACAACTGCATAACTTATATCTCTTGCACGTGTAATATTAAAGTTTATTTAGAAATTACTGACATTATGGTTTTGCTTGTAGATATACTATAAAATGCATTATTTTTCATCGAAAACATTTCATCTTATTTCTCCAATAATTATATGTTTACACAAACTACTCTAGGTATGTCGGCCATCTTGAAATCTGACACCGATGTGTGTAATTTACTGATAAGCCCCGCCGAGAGCTCTTATATGGCATGAAAAGTGGTTTTCTGTGTAGAGCTAGCATGTTAGCTTGTACTGTGGCATAGTGAATATTTATAATAACAAGCTCCTAGAAAACTAGTAAATCATAGTTTATTATATATTAATATTGATTAATATACATGTTATACAAATTAATTTGATGCATAAATGATCGCTGCACAACATCTGCTTATAAAATGTTTTCTATGCTTTGTATGCTTTTTGCATGCAATATATATATCGAGAAATATTTAGAAAACTGTAGAGTATGCAATCTAGATTGTAAATAGTACGCTTTCATTTCAGCAATTATGAGACAGGCGAGTTTAATACGACCTAATTAAATAATTCTATTTTCAACAAATTGAAGTAAAAATGTTCTACTATTTGTTTGTAAAAAATGTATAATTGACCCGCAACAAAAATATGCAGGACCAGCAAAATGAGTCTTCGATCATCCTGCACATTCACAAAGTCTTATCAGGGTTGACATGGTTCGTTATAAAAATGATTCGATTTATCTAGAAACTTTTAACTCTCCCATATGCGACATATAATACAGCAGGTGACATTAGAAACAGTTTGGTTTAACCCTTTCCCTCATACGACAATTCTGCAGCAGACGACTTTGAACGTATTTTGTTAAAACATAGAAATCCCATAATTGAATGGATAACCTATGACAAAAAGTGAAAAACATTGTGGCAAAAGGAGAAATTGTACGTGTTGTGCAATTTCTTCTTTTGTTACTATGTTTTCAAAAAGCTGTCTGCTGCAGAGGCGTCAATATAAGGGAAAGGTTTAAGTGGAAGAATCGAGTTGAAAACATTGTTTTTGAAAACTAAACGGGAAACTGCTCATGCTGAGTAATTTCTCCTTTCGTTGCACTATTTTCAAAAGACAAATTCGTCTGCTCGTGGGAAAGGGTTAAGCTACAAGAAAACAAATATACAGAAATATCGAACCGATACTTTTTTTCGCCAAATTTGACAGTTTCAAATCACTCTTTATCACCCATTTGAGCAGCAAATTTTGTCACCAAATATTGTATTTCCGCGAGACCTTTACTTATATAATTAAATTGTATGCACCTCTATTATTTTATTCCGGGTTAACGCCATATTCAACAACATTTCATAAATCACGGCCACAGAAGGCTTTCTCATGATTCCATGGTGACAAAGTAGTTCTCCTCGAGGAAGTGTTTATTATGTAACACTCAAATCTTTTACTGATTTTTATACTAAGTTAAATATTTTCTTGCAATTCCAGATTGAAGAGGACTTGTCAGTCCTTCAGAAGAAGTACACAAACCTCGAAAACGAATTCGACCAAGTCAACGAAAAGGGCCTTGAAAGTGTCACCAAGCTCGAGGCTTCCGAGAAACGCTTGACAGAGGTAAGCATCTTTTGCACATAGATGAACGTTGCTAATTGTTTACGTCAAATTAACGTGTCATTTGACGCTATGTACTGTGAAGCTAGCTGTATATGTAAAACGATGCATGCAGTCGGGTCACCTCAGTTTAATCCGTACAGAAGAATCAGATAAAAGATCATGTTTATAAAAAATAACATTGTGTCCGTTTACTCTCTTGACAAAATGGCGGACAGGTCTGGAGGTAAACCTCATATGGAACGCTATTCGTCATTTTGATTGATGAAATCATAATACGATCCTTTTGATATGAGCATTTACATAAAAAAAAACTGAGGTGAACCTATTGACATTGCATGCTGGCGCTAGATATAGCAAAAGATCAACAACATTAAATTTTGTCAAACTTTTTGTCGCATGTTCAACCGAGTTCAAAGTTGGAGAGAACGTTGTTCTGTAAAATAACTATGTAGTGCTAAGAACCAGCCTTTGGTTCACAATTGGTCATAACATGTACTATTATCGCCAAACGGAGTTATTTTAAACCCGCCGACGGATCTTAATTGTGTGTTTTAAAACAATATGGATTTAATGGTAGTCGAGTGAATGTTAGATGTAAGAATAAAGTGACAAACAAAATTTATTTGATTGGACTTAAAACAGTTTGATAAATGTGTATCGACAGTTGTTTGGCTTTTATTTTATGATATTAGCTTTGTGATGTTTGGATTGTAACTGTGACAGTCCCCTGTTTTATCGGACGGAATAATAGTTGGTGTCACACCGTTACTCTACGTTGTTGAGTGGATGTCCTCGCGTGTTCTGTTGCCATTGGAGTCTTTTCGTTGATATTCCATTTTTAAGATTTTTGGGATTTCATCTTCTTCATAAAAATGTGTCTGCAATAATTAAGAGGTTCGTGGGCATTTTACGTAAGCATTCATGCATATAGCGTGTATCATGCTCGTTTTGAGCAATTTCTTCTTTTGTCACTATGTTTTCAAAAAGCCGTCTGCTGCAGAGGCATCAGAAATCGTCTATATTAGGGAAAGGTTTAATTCCATAAAGCGGATATAAACTGTACTGTTCTTACATTGATACAAGTTTGAATTATCATCTAACCGGATATTGAACTCTTGGCTTTTGGCTTTTTTTCGCGGTTTGAAATTATTTTACCCGTCACTTGGACATTGACTTGTTATCGGTACCATATCCGTTCATTATAGTTCGTCACATGGACATTGACTTGTTATCGGTACCATATCCGTTCATTATAGTTCGTCACTTGGACATTGACTTGTTATCGGTACCATATCCGTTCATTATAGTTCGTCACTTGGACATTGACTTGTTATCGGTCCAAAATCCGTTCATTTGTAGGTCACATGTAGATGGACTTACATCAATTCAATGATTTGCAAATAGGCTTCAAACTTAAAGTTAAAGAAGTACAGTACGTGCACCACCATCTAGAATTTGTCGTATTGTAAATAAATGATGAAACAATTTCTGTTTCTTTATGTTTCAATATTTCATATTGAGATTTATAATGTTGTTCAATGAAAAAGGTTATTGTTGAACAATGTGTTAATTTGATTAAATAAAATAGGTTAATCAATGCGATTTTGGATTATTTTGATGGTATAAGATGTACCATGATAAGACAGCATGTATGTAAAAACTGGTCATGGTCAACACTCTTCTTGTTGGACTTAAGCAGGTTTATTTCGAATCATGTTGGACTCATACTGATGAGTTTGAGACTATCCACATGATATACGCTGTATTGTATCGGATGGTTTTACTAGCATCATTTCTTTAGTCACGGTGTACCCAATAACACGGGATACCGCGGGAATAACGATAGATTGTTTACGCCGTTTTTAACAGTATTCATGAGTTCTGGGTAACGAACCAATACTAGCCTTGGCGCATTGGCCACCATGACCGCCGTGAGAGGGAATCGAACCTCGGATGGCCGTGTGCCAATCTTACAAGCCACACACCGGACAGCGATAAGTACCAAGAGTAGTGTATGCCATGGGAGTCTATACACCGGTTATCTCTTTGTTTATCTAGATACGGTATCGCAATACATACGGCTACTCGAATTATTCTTGGCATTATCGTGAAATCTGATTCAAGGTTGATGGCTATAGATGTTATAAAATATTGCGTATATATAGACTAGGTATAAATCTACACGAATTGGGTTTGGCCGTTGGTACATAATCGAACTAAGTTTTCTTTGTTCGCTGTGTGGTACAACCTGCATCATGGAAGCCTACTCATTTCCAATATGCAGCCACACATTTACGTATATACAGCAGAAATAGTGTAGCAAATGAAGAAATGGCTAATACCATTTGGTACGGAGTCAAAGCACTGACCATACTGTTGGGCTTACCGATCTTTAAATACTGTAGGGCTTATCGATCTTTAAATTGTTCCTCCTTGCAGGCGACGTTTGGTACCTTTGTAGCAGACAGTTTTTGTAGATATTGTGTCTGAAGTGAAAGTTACTCATAATTAGTAATTTCACCTTTTACAACAATGTTTTCAACTCTATTCGATAATTCGTCTTCATTCATAGAGATTTGTAATATTTTGGGCGAGATTATTTCAATTTCGTCTGCTGCAGATGAGTTGTGAGTGGGGAATAGATACCTATACAAGGAGATAATGTCCGAAGGCCCATTTGTCTATGCTGAAGCTCCCGTTCAAATTATGATTCATACACTGGCAAACCTGGCACGCTTGCTCTTCAGACGAATCAAAATGTCGAAGTAAGTTAACATCACCTGCGGGTTTACCTTTCGGGTAGGCAGAATGCCAAATAATACTGGAACGGTTATCAAGAAAAGTTGTTTTAAGACTGAGGCGAAGGGAGATAACTCATACAACTCTTGCAAATGCAACTTCGCCGTGTGAACACAATGCCAATTGATACGGACTAAGCAAACTAAAAGATTAAGGGGCTACACGAATTTAACTATATTTTGACAAATAGAAAATGGTTGGTTTTCTGGTGCGAAATACGTCATGCGTTTAGCTTCTGATGTTATCATTCGTGCATCCAGCGCATATCAGATCTATGTCCCCGATAAATGCATACACGTTTAGTTTTGGTAAAATCAGATGATACAAGTACCCTTATTTATCTTTTAGATTCATTAGCAAGGCGCAAAAAATAAATACTACCTTTGTGTCAATGTAAAAAAACAAAGTCGAGTAAGGTGTAGACTTATCATTGTTAAAGACTAACAGGTATGTTTTACCTGTACGTGAGTCTACACGAAGGAATAGATTTAGTAAATAACTGGAGTGTTAGATTTTATCAGATAGGTCCCAGGCTAAATACAGCATAGATGTACCTACATCATGCAGCAAGCCTTGATTACTCCTGTATGGTCCGAACCCTTTCCCTGATACCATTTTATAGTTTACGACTCGTTTGATATGAAATTATTTGAGAAAAAAATGTCTATAGCATAATTTCGGAAAACAGTTAGGAAACAAACATATTGGACCTTGTAAGTTATGGAGAAATCCTTCCCATTTCGCGATGTTTTCTGTTCTGCTCTCGAAATATCAAAGAGTCGCCTGCACGAGAATAAGGGATAAGCAACACATGTGTAAACGTGTTATGATGCAGGGAGCGGTGAGAGCAAATTCCTCAGGTACTTTCTCTCTACCTCGGAGCAGCGTGTGTTTCTAATTACGAGTCGTGCGTCTTACGTCTATGTTAATAATTACCAAGAAATATCTCTGCGCTTTAGAGATAACCAGAATAATACCGCTCATGATAAGCGAGTATAAACAGCTGAACATGCAATGTGCAGATTTTGGGCTTTTCCTTATCCCCTTCCTTCATGCAACAACTCTGAATCAAACAACATTATAAACATCTGGACAAAAATATGGAAAATCTCTATAAATAAAATTATTATTATTAATAGAGTTGAAAATACTGTTACGAAATGAGAAATGGCTCATTCTTCTTTAGATACAATGTTTTCAAAAGTCGTCTGATGCAGGCGCGTCAGAAAACGCCTTCATGTGGGGAAGGGTTAATGAAGTTCGTGTATCTTTTGGGAATGTTATAAATCGGTATCAGACTGTCCACATATGAGCCGTCCCGCGAGAAAACCAACATAATGACATCTGCGTTATGTGTCGACCAGATCAGCCTGCTCTGTTCGCGCAGACTGATCCGGGCCGCCACATTCCGTCTCAGGGTGGTCGAGGTCTAGAATAATTATTCTGGAAACAGAAAATCCACATTAGGCGAAAAGTGTCTATCTGGGTAAGCCTGCGCGACATGCTTAGGCTGATCCGGGTCGATAATTTACGCAATGTCTATAATGTTGGTTTTCCCGCGGGCCGGCTCGTATATATATATATATTCACCTCGTGCTCTTGATTACATGTACGTATAACAATCCAAAGAGTATATATAACGATTTGTATTGTATGCATACAGTGTACATGGCAATCAGATAGCATTTTGCACACGTTTGAACTATTGGCATTCCCATTCCATATGGCGGATGCATGAAAGCCAAGCGGGATAGGAGAATATATTTTTTTTCTTGATACCGTGTTTTTCCGGTTCGTGTTAATTGAATTAAACTCAAATGGTATTGAAAGGTATTGAGCAATTTCTCCTTTTGTCATAATGTTTTCAAAAGGCTTCTGCTGCAAAGGCATCAGAAAGTGTGTATATGTGAAAGGGTTAACGTTGAAGGAGTTAGCAACGTGCGCATGTGAGATTCGACTTATACCACCCATTGAAGTTGAAAATACCAGATTCATCATTCTCGAGCCCGTATAACTTATTCTAAGTGAAAATGTTTTAATTTGCTGAATTTATGCGTATGAATTTCTTCATCCTTATTTTTTCTCGGATCTGGTATAACTAACCATTGTGTAGTTTGTTTGGATTGATACGCGAATGGTGAAGACCAAGATTAGGCTGCACGAATGTGCATGCTGATCACGGCTTCAATAGGACCGTCCTCGCATACTATCAATCTGCGACAGACGACCTTTGAAGTGATCTTGGTAGAAATAGGGAGAATTATTATTAATGAAAACATAATTATTGAATAGAGTTAAAGGCATTGTGGCAAAAGGAAATATTGCTCATTATGAGCATATGTTTTCTTTTGTCATAATGTTGTCAACGTCGTATGTAACAGAGGCGTCAGAAAGCGTCTAAAAGTCGTGTTATCGGGATAACAGTTATTTAAACATATATATATACTAGTCTAAAGTTGGATAGTTCTCAGTGCGGGCTTCTTCTTAGTCCATTATTAGACCTCATACAATAAAAGTATAATCTAAACAGTCGAATGTGTAAACATTTATCTCAATTAGTGTATTGCAAAGTAAAGATTACCAACTGTGTGTTAATCAACATCTTCAAACTTTAAAATACAAAATGGCCACTTGGTTTGGATTTGTGAAATACAGGTAGTAGTAACCAAGCAATATCAGGCAGAAATGGAAACCATCAGTCAGCAAGATTTTTTACACACACACACATTCCTCCGATAAACTGATACCTACACAATTTCGGTGTTGCATGGCAACGCGATAATTCGTGCCAAAGTGTTCCGCTCGCTCTCTAGATAGCTTACCTTTAGTTTACCTGTGCTATTAATCAACACTAGACAGCTGCTATTTCGCTCGTTTTCACTTTTTTTGTCCCTGGGTGAAGACATATATATAATGGCAATATCTGTTTGAAATTAATTAGAAACACTTTAGGAAAAAATATTTTAACAGGTATATATAGTAACTGTGTATTGGTTATAACAGGAATGTATAGAGTATATACATTAGTTCTAGATTCCTGGTTATATGGTCCTTTGGTAAGGGAGATTATCATGCATTCCGGTTGTAGTGCACTTTCACACTACTAACAAGATTACCCTCCCTTTGTACATTCAAAATCTTTGATTAAATTTTGCAAATCGGTCGCATTTGTGATGAACAGGCATATGTTTTGTCACTGGTGCAATCATTACGTTACGGTTTATTTTCCCGTTGTGTCACTGGTGCAATCATTACGTTACGGTTTATTTTCCCGGAACACGCTCATTTAACATTTCAACACATACACTTAAACTCATGCATACGCAACTATCAATATGAAACAATGTTATATAATTGTTGTTAGCAAAAAGAAGACCAATGTTTATTTTAAACGACCCCAACTGTATTTTGCAACAAGATTTAAATTCATTATAGTCTACTAATTCAATCGAACAATGCGGACAGAATAAAGTCCATATATATGCCTATGCATATGTTAACAATAAGACACGCCACACGAAAACCGCCCTCAGGGGCGTAGCTTGGCAATAATCAATGTGTAGGCCGTCTCGTGAGAACATGTACATTGTGGACTCTGCGTTAAGTATCGTCCCGGATCAGCCTAAGCATGCCACACAGGCGAACCCGGATAGACACTTTTCGCCTCTTGTGGATTTTCTGTTTCAGGAATCACTACTCTATACATTTATCCCCATAAGTCGGAATGTGTCGGCCGGATCAGTCTTCGCGTCAGCATTTTGTGACATTTTAAGAAAAAATGTTTAGGCTCGTGCCTACAAGGAGCTACGCCCCTGGCCCTAAGTAAGGTTATGATTCACGAAGTTTCTTTTATATTCCATCCTGACAAAGGC
This sequence comes from Clinocardium nuttallii, assembly GCA_031471495.1. Classification (NCBI taxonomy): domain Eukaryota; kingdom Metazoa; phylum Mollusca; class Bivalvia; order Cardiida; family Cardiidae; genus Clinocardium; species Clinocardium nuttallii. The sequence continues at coordinate 26,311 of JAUELF010013151.1, forward strand.
GCTGATATGGATATTTGTTCGGGATTCGTTTGACGTGGCTTAAACAGGGGGAAAAGTTCGGAATATTTGATCGATTGCACTTTTCCTGGAAATTTATTTTATCCCATGTTATTTACAAACAGTTTTAGGAAATTATTGCCACTGATCCACAACCGTCTACACATCATATACTGTGTATGACTCATGCGCCCACCTCTTGATACCATGGAAACGTACGTTACGATTACGTATGTGCGAAGGTATATTCATTTCTACATTTTCTGTTCATTAGGGTAAGGTCCCCTATTATTTGCGAAACATTTGGGTATAGATATGGGTTTTAAAATAAAATCCTTCAATGTACGATCGTTAATAATATGAGCCCGTTCTTGACAAAATATTCAATTTGTCTTTTGATAACAACGTAATCAAGATCAGGTTGTGCATTCCAACACTCTGGTTGAAATATATGCACCGCTTACATAAGATAATAGACATGTACAGTTTGCTTGCTAGGCATTTATATTTAGTTCACAATCGTGCTTTCTCTATTTTTATTTAGACTTCCTTTCCTGCAATATCCCCCCTCACTCAATGTTATTGTCTACTTAATATCAATTAACTTTGCGATTAAAAAAAATATTGTGTTAATAGTACACATCTTCATCAGTCATTAGATAATCGGTTACTAATGTCGCAATCCTTTCCGTTACAAAAAAGCATATTGTAGTTTAAATATTGAGAGGAACACCTTGCATACCCTGGAATTTGAAATATGTCTCAAACTATTTAATGTAAATGAGCTACCAAATATGGCAAAGTGTACCGCTCGGCGAATGGTCGGTCTCCCATTCGTCATGGTCACGTGAATTTAATTCGTGACTAAAACAAATGCTGATTTGAATCGATCCGCACATTACAGCTACTTAAAGGACGTTCTTCGTGTATAAACATACCTAGTGCAATTTTAATCTTATTTTGTTTATTCTGTTTTAAGTTCATCTGTTACTTGTAAAAGTTCTATTTGTTCTGCGTATTAACATTGTAAGGGTGAAATTCGGCGCATCCGGTTTTTGGACAGTGGCGGCCATATTTATTTGACTACATATATACACAATGTCGGAGCAAGTTCAAATGAGGCCGAAATCAGTGGCCGGTGGCCCACTGATGGCCCTTAAGCAAAAGATGGACGGTTTAAGGAGTGAATTAGAGGTGTTTAAAGATCTTTGTGATGAAAAGAGCAAACACGTTTGTAAGGTGGAGGCAAGACAAGAAGAGGTCTATAATTTTATTTCCATTTCCGCATATAAAATACCGAACTATTCATTGTTTGTTAAAAATGTCGTTCTACAATAGTGAAATCAATGGATACATTTAAAGTGCCTTTCAGTGATAAATTATTGTAAGCTGTAAGGTTAGTTTACTCGACTTTCTAGACGAGAATCCGACAGGTCGTCAATTCGGATTTCCCCGTGCATTGCCCCAAATGGATGAGTCGTTCGCCGGTACGACTGCTGTCTGTTCACCTGAATGCGCTTGGTATCATTTCTATCTGTTTAATACTGTATTATATTAATCATATAGTGAATAGGATAGAGATACCAAGCCAACTTTTCGCTCATAAAGTAAAAATGCAAAGGTTTTTCAAAGAGAGGTATTTTGACAGGGCTCCTGAAGGGTGTGGCTAACACCTGTTCAAAGAATTCATAACACCTGTAATTGCTCTCTAAAAGAATGTTTGTAAGCTAAAACAGATATTAAAAGTATATTTAATATTCTCTGGCTTCACCACAACAATCATATACATATATTAATCAATTTTCTGACTCCTTGTGAACACACATTTATGATAAAGCAGAGACATACATGTATTATTGTATACAGAACCATTGATTGACTTGTAAGATAGAATGAAAGGCATTGGGAAAGGACAACTTTCTTGATTCCTTTAAAAGGTTTATGGCAGACTGTCATATTGGTAACGAAAACGTTCAGATATGCAAATTAGCTTCATGGAGTTTAGGGTTACATATAAAAGACAAGTGGACCCCTTCAGGGTGGAGTATACTATTTGCTGAAGGGATCTTCTGCGTCTTTAGCCCGACATGTTACATTGGTGTCAGCGGTGGGATGAAGACAACTGCAATACCGGAGTTGCCATACCCACGGATTTCCTAGGCCAAGACTCAGGGCGAGTCTTCTCGGAGTGGAAAGTAGTGTAACGAAAACGAGACAAGTGAATCCCTTCAGGGTGGAGTATACTTTTCGCTGAAGGGATCTTCTGCGTCTTTAGTCCGGCACGTTGCACTAGGTTGTTTATCCCTTTCTGACGCCTCTGCAGCAGACAGCTTTTTGAAAGCATCATAAAACACCAGGCAATCAATCTATCAAGGAGATTAAAAAGTTGAATCTGTTACACTTGTAGTGAAATTACTTGATTAACAAATAACCAAGTCGTGGGTGACCAAGATAAGACTAACATTCTTGGCATTGCAAAGTTTTGTAAGATTGAGGGACACTGTAATCATGTTACTTCAGTTTGAACTTATTCATTTAATGTTGATTTTGTAACAAATCACACTGTCCATACAATTGCAGCTGAGTGAGTAAAGCACTTTCAATATCTTATTCCTAAGTACTGAACAAGAATTCCCGGCAATGGTTGAATAATTGAACCCAAATTAAGGGATTGTTATCTGTGGGACCTTTTGATTACAAGACAAGCTCTGAGTCCCGGTTTCTCACATGATTTGGACACAATGTATATAAAAGAAAACATTTAAGAAAATTCTGTATAAAAATAAGAATGAAAGTCTTAACCCTTTACTGGATAAAGACGCTTTCTGACGCCTCTGCAGCAGACGGCTTTTTGAAAACATAGTGACAAAAGAAGAAATTGCACAAAAC